>JAQFVV010000963.1:0-146201 GCA_028023455.1 Epiperipatus broadwayi | reverse complement strand
TTGTGCCCTTTTGTATGGGTCTCCATAAATTGTTGTATCAATCTATTTAAAAAATTTTAAATTTAAGATATATTTAGCTATATGATGTTAATTTTGTTTATAACAATCTTTTAAAAAGTGTAATTAAAGTAATTCATGAGTATTTGATATGTAAAAATTGTGCTGATGTTTGAGAGAGACGTTTCAATGGGAATGATAATAGTATATGGTTGGGAAAACTGGCCATAATCAATACTGCATTAATAAATTTAATAAATAAATGTTTAAAGTTAAAGTTTTAAAAGACAAGTTAAAATTAAATGCATATATTTATTGTTGATAAAGATTAAAATTTAATAAATGAATATAAATATTTTAATTATTAGTAATACATAATAGAAGATTAATATTTGATTTTAATAATATCGAATTATTATTTTAAAAATTGTTATAAGATATTATTTATTTTAAAAATATTTATTTTTAAAAAATGAATTGTTAGTTTATTTTTAGATTATTACAAGCGTCTGTAGCTCTGTTGTAAAACAGATGTTAGTTAGACACATACACACATGCTTGGGAGTTTTTTTAGTAAAGTTGCAAAACTATTTTAAAATTCTGTTATAAAATTTATAAATATTATATTAGCTATCATGAGATAAAAATAAAAATAATTAATGTGAAACATTAAATCTGATTTTTAAAATACTGCTTAAAAACATAACGAATAAAAATAGACTTAGTTTGTTTATAAAAATAATCTTATAAAAGTTAAAAGTGAAATAAAGTAAGAAAGTATATTTTAAAAAAATGTTTAATGGATTTAAATAAATAATAAAGATTAATTTAAGAATTTAATAATGTGATAAATAATAAATATTAAATACGTCATTATTTATTTTTAATTCTGTCTTGTTGGTAAAATATGTAAATAAGCTAGCAAGTCGATTGTTTAATTCACCAATCAAGTGGGAGTTTTCTTCCGGTATAAAACCAAGGTTCAATTGTTCGGAGGGGACTTGTGATTGAAATTCTTAAAGTATAGTGTGCTATTAGAAATAGCTAAGTAATTGTAGACGCTCTCAAAATCGTTTTAAAATTATAAGAGAGTAGTTTTTTTAAAATAATTTATAAAAGTTACCGATAAATATGCAGTGTTAATTTATTATAATTTCCTATTGATCGTTTTTCTATTGAAGCTCAATTTACTATCAAATAGTCATGAAAACATCGAATAAGGATAAAATGTATTGGAGACTTTATACTAAAAATTTAACAAACGCTGGATTAACTAGGAGAGTTATTAGATGCATAAAAGTAATACGTTGGACCTTATATAAATTTAAAAGCTGATGGTAATTAATTTTGATAAAACAGATATTTAAAAGAATGAGAAATACTTCTTTATGAAGAAAGTATTTGTAAATTATAAATCTAAGTATATAACTTAGTAAAGATGGTAAATAATAATGATTATATAAATACTTGCCTTGTTAAGTCTTTATGGTTTAAAAGACTAAATTCTGACAGTTTTTTAAAAGGCAAATAAATCGGAAATTTAATGGGTAAACAAATACCTATAAAAAAATATTATATTAGTAAAGTCTGAACGCTGGTCGTACAGAAGAATCTAAAAGTAATCTTACCTAAATATTTGTTAAGGAATGCGCAAATCAAATTACATGTGGATATCCAAATCAATTAAAAATAATTAAATAAGAACTTTATAAACTATAGACTAATTTTAAAAATAATAACTTTTAAATAATTTTTTTTTTCTTTAAAAGAAATGAACCTGGATCCTATAAACTATTTTAATTTTATTTTGTTTTATGGTGGAACTGACTTTTCTTTATTTTTTTTTTTTTTTAAAAAAAAGAACGTTTTCATTTATTTCATAAAAACTTTTAAAAACACGTGATGTACCGGAAAAGGAAGTAATGTTTGGTGAAAATTTGTGCCTAGGAAAAAGAACAATATAGTGAAAGAAGACACCGTTGGATGTTATGTAATATGTTTTATTTATTAACTAACATAAATATTTAATTAATTATTAATTTATTGAAAGATAGGAAAGGTACATTTACATTTTTTTTTAAAGTAATAACTAAATATTAATATAACTTTTTATTGCATAAAGTTTATTTTATAATTATACAACACGTAATATTTTAAAGAATAATTGTTGAGTGTAAATGTGAAATTATTTTGTAAAACTGAAATCTTGGAGGACATCGTGTGATGGACTGTACATTGAAGTATCATTTATGGTAAAAATTGTGTAATAATGATAATAATTTGATGTATTTACTATGTTTTCTTTAGATCAACCAAATGTTATATGATTGTTGAATGAATGTATTAATATTTAAATAATATACACGCATAAGATTAATAATAGCAGTTTTATTTTAATATGCATACTTTAAATTGATGATGTAAATTTAGTACAACGTAATATGAGAACCTAGAAATAATTATATGATTCTTTCGTGAATAAATTTTAATGTTTCTGTTACAATATTAGGAATTAGATTTATTATTAGCGTAAGTTATTTATTTTTCTTTTCAAGTTAGTAAGAAGTATATAAAGTCTATATTTTTTTTTATTTTTTTATTAGATAAGTAAGTTAATTTTACATAGAAATTTATATCTTGATTGAAGGCTTATTGTATATAGAGGATGAGGTATAAGAGAGTTTGGATCGTTATTATTTTTGTTTTGAAATTGGTCATTTGTTTTTCTGAAATTAAATAAGGTTAAAATGACTTTTGTAGATAGAAGTTTATTAGGAAGGAATAAGAATAACAAGTAAAAAGAGTAATAATTTATATGAAAAGAATCATAGAATTTTATTTGATATAATACTTTATAAAAGTTGAAATTATTGAATAATTTAAAATATTATTTTTAAAAGTACATATACGTATTGCATATTTTGATAAGACATGTAATATAACATTATATCGGAATGAAATAAATGGTTATAATATAATAATTGTTGTTATATTACAAAGTTATATCAGTTTATACAGTAATTAATATTTGAGTAATACTGATGGTAAATGTAATACATCCTAATACATTATAATATAAATAACAGTAAGACTTAAGTGAAATAGCATTTTTAATTATTAAAGTTTGTTTATTTACATACATGCTACATGAATGATATCTTACATAAAACCTTTTCTTGTATTAATTGATAACAAATGATGTTTATTAAAATTTAAAGTCATAAACTTAATTAAATGTTATTGATAGAACATTTTAAGAAATGTATAAATTATCTATTTATGATTATGGAAATAGTAACAGTGTAAAAATCTTGTATTATTATTTTTCTTATTTTTTGTTTATTTTCTTTAGTTCCATTTGTAATGTAAATAGTGTAAATAAGTTATTTGTTAAAGTTAATGTAAATAAATTTGTTTAAGTTGTTTAAAAGATGTGTCGAATTCATTATTTTACACCACAGCATTTGACAACAGATAATTTGAATAAACATAATATTTGCACAATATGAATTTATTATTTTATTATTTGAGAAAGAAACACAATATTTTCTTAATATAATTTATAGAAATTGATTGACATTAACATATAATATTACAATGGTCATAAAGTAATTATAATGCACAATATAAGAGTATAAGATTATTTATTGCCACAAATTGTTAAATTATAAGATTTTGGTCTATTTTAAAATTAAGATACTATATGGAAATGAAAGACATGTATATGATTTACTTATTTTCTTAATGATTAATAGTATAATCAAATAGATAAGATTAAGCTATACACTAAAGATTATTATTGTTAGTTATTGTTATTAGAATAAGTTAGGTGTATTTAGGTTTGATATTAAATCCCTTATCATTCCTATCTACATGAATTATTATTACTTTAAGATAATTAGAAGAACCTGAGATCGTTTAATTAT
The DNA here is from genome assembly GCA_028023455.1 of Epiperipatus broadwayi. NCBI lineage: Eukaryota > Metazoa > Onychophora > Udeonychophora > Euonychophora > Peripatidae > Epiperipatus > Epiperipatus broadwayi. Next base: position 142,278 of record JAQFVV010000963.1, on the reverse strand, counting down.
ATTTCCTTAACAAAAGATTGAGATTTATTTATCTATTATTATTAAAGATAGTTCATTTATAAAAGTCATAAGAGTGCTGTAGAGTTAGTAATGAGATAATAAAGAGGTAATAGTATTCTTATGCCATTGAGACAGTGTCTTGGAAAGACATTGACTCAATGTAAATCTAATTACCAATTGTAACTTCACTTCACAGTCTCATGATTTTAGTAAATATTTATTTAATTAGTACATAATATTGAACTATATTAATTTTTGATAAGTTTGTAATAAATCTGATAAGTTATAATATTATAAAAATATATTAAAGATAGTTGTACATATTTTAGCTGAGCATAATGATTTAATTGAGCTAGTCATATTTTAAATTATATCATATATCGAGAAGTGAGGGTACAAACGGTAGTTAGGATTTTGGCGCCCAAACGTTTTAGGCTTAGATATTAGTTAAGGATTAGGATATACATAATTTCAGGGTTGGTATATGTTAGGGGAATAGAGTGATAGGTATAGATTTGTTAGTAAAAATAGTGTATGGGTTAAAATGTATAATTTAGGAATTAATGATTAGTATATTTATTAAATATAAATAGTTTAGTATTTTTATAATAGTAGTTATAAGTGATTAGATATTAATTGTAAAATTAAAATAAAAAATCTTATTAGCAAAATTATTATATTTTCATGTGGTATCTATAATATGATTATTTAAAAAATTAAATACTAAGTTGATTTTAAATTAATAAGCAAATAAATATGTAAATGATGAAAATGTGGCAAATAATTATTTTGTAATATGACCATGTCAATTCTTAAGATATTTTAAATGTATATTTAATATAATATATTATGTGCAAATTGTCTGTGGATCATAGGTGTGAAAATTAATGACATGACACAATTTTGTTATTCGTAGTTATATAATTAGTTTATAATAAATAGTGTAGAGTTTTCAAAGATGATGTTTTGTGATTAATTGTAGAAGTGAATTGAGTGGAGATGGAAAGGTTGATAGGGAATTATTATTTTTGAAATATTGATAATAAGTACTGCATACTAATAGAATTGAATTTTAAAAAAATATAGAAATGAATAACTGGGATAAAGATTTAGAGGTTGAGATGTCTAATTTTATTGTTGAGGATAATAATTGTGAAGAGAGAAAAGAAGGGGAGAAATTAGTAGATTGTGAGACAATATTAGAAAATACTCAAAATATGGATAGTGAAATAGAGGAGGAGGAAGAGATAATTTTTAAAACAGTAGAGAAAGAAGTAGTAAAAACTGAGAAAGATATAGAGAATTTCTCAATGTTTGATTTTATGAAGCATTTTGAATTAATGAGTCAAGGTATTATTAATTCAGTGAAAGAGGAGAATAATAAAAATAGTATTAGATTAGATGCTATTAAAGAAGAAATGAAAGAGGAGAGTAATAAAAATAGTCTTAGATTTAATGCTATCAAAGCAGAAATGAGAGAGGAGAGTAATTATATTAAAGAAGAAATGAAAGATTCTTTAAAAGAAGAAATGGAAAAGGAGAGTCATAAAAATAGTCTTAGATTTGATGCTATTAAAGAAGAAATGAAAGAGGAGAGTAATTCTATTAAAAAAGAAATGAATATGAAGTTTGATACTCTTAGAGAGTATATAAATAAAAATAATATAAAAGTAGAATCTCTTGAGGAAAATATTAGAGAAGTTAAAGAAAACTTAAGTAAAGATAGAGAAGAGATAAGATTTTGTATAGACAATATAAATAAAAAGGTTGAGGATAATTCTGAAATTGTAAAGAATTTTAAAAAAGATGTGGAAGATAGAATGAATAATCTGGATATAAGATTTAGTAAAAATGAAGAAGTAGTTGAATCTTTAAAGTTAGAAGTAATAAAAATTGATGATAAAAATCAGGAATTGTTGGAAAGAAAATTTTGTGAATTTTCAGAGAGTACGATTAAAAATTTGAAAGATCAAATAGCAGAATCTATTGATCAATGTAGGATCAATAATAATGATTTAACTTTAAAAATTGATAGCTATAAAGTGAAGGTTGATAGTGAGATTTGTGAGGTTAAAAGCCATGTTAATAATGTTAGTGAAGATATTAAAAGTGTTAGGAGTGCCATAGTTCAGACCAAAGGAGATATAAAGGATGAAATAGAGAAGGAACTAATTGAAAAATTTAAGGAGCTAGATGTTAAAAGAATCGATGAACATAAATATCGATCAAAGGTAGGAGAGAATTTAAAACGTATGCAAAATGATATAAAAGAGCATGCAGGTATGTTAGAACTAAATAATGATAAGTATAAAGAAATCTTAGATAAAAATTTGGATGAATTTAGGAAGGAACAGAAAGGGTATGTTAAGCAAGTGCTTGAACAAATGGATTTAGAGGGAAAATTTCAACAAATGTATGACCAAATAGAGATAAAAAATGTAAATAATACAAAGACAGAAGTATTAAAAGGGAAAATAAGTGATAAGGCATATGAAGATTATGTGAATTCATCACGAATCAATAAAGTAGAATTGGTAAGGAAGGGTAATAGTAATCAGTCAGAAAATACTGTTGTGAAAGAAATTGATAGTAGACCGAGTAGAGAAGTGGTTAATTGTGAAGGAAATGCCAATAATTCAATGGCTTTACGTTTTATGAAAGTCAAACCATTTAAAGGAGAGTATATGGAAAATCCCTCAGAATTTTTAAATAATTTGGACGAATTATTTTCCATATGTTCCTTGTCAGAAAAAGAAAAAGTGGCAGTGTGTAGCAATCATTTGTATGGAATTGCCAAAGATTGGTGGCAATCACTGTTTGAGAAACCAATAACTTACGGCGACTTTAAGTGTTTTATTGTTGGAAGTTTTTGGAACTCTGATAAACAAGATTGCATCAGATACCAAATTACTCAAGAAAAATACCATATTAGTAAAGGCAGCTATACAAGCTTTTTCAGAAATCAAGCTGTTCGGTTGAAAACATTGACTGCTTGTCCATTATCAGAAGGACAGATTGTAAGAATTGTAAGGCATAACTTACCTAAAAACGTTGAACAGTTGTTGATAGCTGCTGATCGTGGTTCAATAGAAGAAGTATCTGAGGTATTAGATGCTCTTGAAGTAGCTGAATTATCTATGGACAATAGATTTAAAGTAAACAAAGATAGAAATAATTATCCGTTAGCAAATATTAATGTTAACACTGGTGTGAGACCTTCTACAGGGTATAAAAGGAGATTTGAGTATAGAGGTAGAGATAGGATGTCTCCACATTTAAAAAAATTTGTTAAATTTGATACATTTAGGGACAGAAGTGATGATCAAAATAATCAGCCTTCTACTAGTGGTGTGACCACAATTTTAAAAAGACCAGCTAATAAAGTTAGTAGTAAAAATTAAATTAAAAAGGTCTTTCCATGTTAGCAACCTTCAAAGAAATCAGTTCAAAAAATTTCTTAGTCTATATGAGGGTCCATATAGAATATCTTGCAAAGTAGGTGAAAATGCATTTATGTTAACCACACCAGATGGTGAGAAAGGAACTTATAATGCAAGAAGTTTAATTCCATATCCTTCTGAAATGTGAATTACAATTTTCAAAGGATGTATTGTGGGTGAAGTTTTGGGTATGATGTTCATATATTTTATTTTATATAATAAAATAATTTATTATCAAGTCAGTAAATGTTAATTTAGGGAGAAATGAATAATATGATAAGAGTGAGTAGATCTTATAAAAGATCAATTTATGAAAAGAGTTATGGATGAATTTAAGAGTTTTCATAAATATTGTAGTAGTGATCATAAAATTAATAAATCTTCAGGGATAAAGTTAATCTCTTTAGATGAAAAGTGTCTAAATTTATTAGATAATGATTCATTTAAAACTGCTAATGAAACTAGCAACAAGTGTAAAAATAAAATACAAAGTGTGATTTAAAAGATAGTGTTAACTATAGAAATATGTATTTATAGTTTAGTTTGTGTAAAAGGTGTTATTTAAAGGAATATAAACATATGATATTTCATAGTAAGATTAGGGAAATAAAAATGACCTAATTAAAGATATAAATAAAAGAAAAGTGAGACTTAATTTTATAAAGTAAAAGAAAGTCATGATGATTTTATTTAAAAGTGTTTTCTGGTTGAGATTTTAATGTGAAGTTCCAGTGCTTTATAAAATTTCATGTTAAAGTGATTGATTATGATATTTAATGATATGAAAAATGAAGATGTTAATTGTAGATTAAAGAAGATGAAGGTAGATGGTTAATTTAAAATTTTTATCCGAAGGAGGAGGATATGTGCCCTTTTGTATGGGTCTCCATAAATTGTTGTATCAATCTATTTAAAAAATTTTAAATTTAAGATATATTTAGCTATATGATGTTAATTTTGTTTATAACAATCTTTCAAAAAGTGTAATTAAAGTAATTCATGAGTGTTTGATATGTAAAAATTGTGCTGATGTTTGAGAGAGACGTTTCAATGGGGATGATAATAGTATATGGTTGGGAAAACTGGCCATAATCAATACTGCATTAATAAATTTAATAAATAAATGTTTAAAGTTAAAGTTTTAAAAGACAAGTTAAAATTAAATGCATATATTTATTGTTGATAAAGATTAAAATTTAATAAATGAATATAAATATTTTAATTGTTAGTAATACATAATAGAAGATTAATATTTGATTTTAATAATATCGAAGTATTATTTTAAAAGTTGTTAGAAGATATTATTTATTTTAAAAATATTTATTTTTAAAAAATGAATTGTTAGTTTATTTTTAGATTATTACAAGCGTCTGTAGCTCTGTTGTAAAACAGATGTTAGTTAGACACATACACACATGCTTGGGAGTTTTTTTTTTAGTAAAGTTGCAAAACTATTTTAGAATTCTGTTATAAAATTTGTAAATATTATTTTGGCTATCATGAGATAAAAATAAAAATAATTAATGTGAAACATTAAATCTGATTTTTAAAATACTGCTTAAAAACATAATGAATAAAAATAGACTTAGTTTGTTTATAAAAATAATCTTATAAAAGTTAAAAGTGAAATAAAGTAAGAAAGTATATATTTTAAAAATGTTTAATGGATTTAAATAAATAATAAAGATTAATTTAAGAATTTAATAATGTGATAAATAATAAATATTAAATACGTCATTATTTATTTTTAATTCTGTCTAGTTGGTAAAATATGTAAATAAGTTAGCAAGTCGATTGTTTAATTTACCAATCAAGTGGGAGTTTTTTCCGGTATAAAACCAAGGTTCAATTGTTCGGAGGGGAATTGTGATTGAAATTCTTAAAGTATAGTGTGCTATTAGAAATAGCTAAGTAATTGTAGACGCTCTCAAAATCGTTTTAAAATTATAAGAGAGTAGTTTTTTTTAAAATAATTTATAAAAGTTACCGATAAATATGCAGTGTTGATTTATTATAATTTCCTATTGATCGTTTTTCTGTTGAAGCTCAATTTACTATCAAATGGTCATGAAAACATCGAATAAGGATAAAATGTATTGGAGACTTTCTACTAAAAATTTAACAAACGCTGGATTAACTAGGAGAGTTATTAGATGCATAAAAGTAATACGTTGGACCTTATATAAATTTAAAAGCTGATGGTAATTAATTTTGATAAAACAGATATTTAAAGGAATGAAAAATACTTCTTTATGAAGAAAGTATTTGTAAATTATAAATCTAAGTATATAACTTAGTAAAGATGGTAAATAATAATGATTATATAAATATTTGCCTTGGTAAGTCTTTATGGTTTAAAAGACTAAATTCTGACAGTTTTTTAAAAGGCAAATAAATTGGAAATTTAATGGATAAAGAAATACCTATAAATAAAATTATTATATTAGTAAAAAATCTGAACGCTGGTCGTACAGAATAGTCTAAAAGTAATCTTACCTAAATATTTGTTAAGGAATGCGCAAATCAAATTACATGTGGATATCCAAATCAATTAAAAATAATTAAATAAGAACTTTATAAACTATAGACTAATTTTAAAAATAATAACTTTTAAATAATTTTTTTTTTCTTTAAAAGAAATGAACCTGGATCCTATAAACTATTTTAATTTTATTTTGTTTTATGGTGGAACTGACTTTTCTTTATTTTTTTTAAAAAAAAGAACGTTTTCATTTATTTCATAAAAACTTTTAAAACACGTGATGTACCGGAAAAGGAAGTAATGTTTGGTGAAAATTTGTGCCTAGGAAAAAGAACAATATAGTGAAAGAAGACACCGTTGGATGTTATGTAATATGTTTTATTTATTAACTAACATAAATATTTAATTAATTATTAATTTATTGAAAGATAGGAAAGGTACATTTACATTTTTTTTTTAAAGTAATAACTAAATATTAATATAACTTTTTGTTGCATAAAGTTTATTTTATAATTATACAACACGTAATACTTTAAAGAATAATTGTTGAGTGTAAATGTGAAATTATTTTGTAAAACTGAAATCTTGGAGGACATCGTGTGACGGACTGTACATTGAAGTATCATTTATGGTAAAAATTGTGTAATAATGGTAATAATTTGATGTATTTACTATGTTTTCTTTAGATCAACCAAATGTTATTTGATTGTTGAATGAATGTATTAATATTTAAATAATATACACGCATAAGATTAATAATAGCAGTTTTATTTTAATATGCATACTTTAAGTTGATGATGTAAATTTAGTACAACATAATATGAAAACCTAGAAATAATTATATGATTCTTTCGTGAGTAAATTTAAATGTTTCTGTTACAATATTAGGAATTAGATTTATTATTAGCGTAAGTTATTTATTTTTCTTTTCAAGTTAGTAAGAAGTATATAAAGTCTATATTTTTATTTATTTTATTAGATCAGTTAAGTTAATTTTACATAGAAATTTATATTTTAATTGAAGGCTTATTGTATATAGAGGATGAGGTATAAGAGAGTTTGGATCGTTATTATTTTGTTTTGAAATTGGTCATTTGTTTTTCTGAAATTAAATAAGGTTAAAATGACTTTTGTAGATAGAAGTTTATTAGGAAGGAATAAGAATAACAAGTAAAAAGAATAATAATTTATATGAAAAGAATCATAGAATTTTATTTGATATAATACTTTATAAAAGTTGAAATTATTGAATAATTTAAAATATTATTTTTAAAAGTACATATACGTATTGCATATTTTGATAAGACATGTAATATAACATTATATCGGAATGAAATAAATGGTTATAATATAATAATTGTTGTTATATTACAAAGTTATATCAGTTTATACAGTAATTAATATTTGAGTAATACTGATGGTAAATGTAATACATCCTAATACATTATAATATAAATAACAGTAAGACTTAAGTGAAATAGTATTTGATTATTAAAGTCTGTTTATTTACATATATGCTACATGAATGATATTTCACATAAACCTTTTCTTGTATTAATTGATAACAAATGATGTTTGTTAAAATTTAAAGTCATAAACTTAATTAAATGTTATTGATAGAACATTTTAAGAAATGTATAAATTATCTATTTATGATTATGGAAATAGTAACAGTGTAAAAATCTTGTATTTTTATTTTTCTTATTTTTTGTTTATTTTCTTTGGTTTCCACTGTAAATGTAAATAGTGTAAATAAGTTATTTGTTAAAGTTGATGTAAATAAATTTGTTTAAGTTGTTTAAAAGTGTGTCGAATTCATTATTTTACACCACAGCATTTGACAACAGATAATTTGAATAAACATAATATTTGCACAATATGAATTTATTATTTTATTATTTGAGAAAGAAACACAATATTTTATTAATATAATTTATAGAAATTGATTGACATTAACATATAATATTACAATGGTCATAAAGTAATTATAATGCACAATATAAGAGTATAAGATTATTTATTGCCACAAATTGTTAAATTATAAGATTTTGGTCTATTTTAAAATTAAGATACTATATGGAAATGAAAGACATGTATATGATTTACTTATTTTCTTAATGATTAATGGTATAATCAAATAGATAAGATTAAGCTATACACTAAAGATTATTATTGTTAGTTATTGTTATTAGAATAAGTTAGGTGTATTTAGGTTTGATATTAAATCCCTTATCATACCTATTTGCACGAATTATTATTACTGTAACCTGAACCCCCTCTCGAGATTACGGCTTCGAAACTAACATGACACAGCGTAAGGCTTTATTTTTTTCTTACATCGACAGATGTTTATAATCCACATAAGAGGGCGCCAGATACGATTATTTAAGTGTTTTAACTACTCGCATCACCTTACACTATGTCACAAACGATTCCGAAGTCAAATCCCGCCCGCTAACTCGAAACTCTCAGCATGGACCAATCCGATGACACAGGGTCGCTACACGATTGTCCCTAACAAGACTCCTCCCGGAGAAGACGCATTGACCGCTAATTAAAATCAGCATGTTTCGTTACTAAGTCTATCACGGCAGAAAGGCCGTTTATTGGTCATCGCTGACCTATCAATCTGTTCGTTTACGCCCGAACACAAGGCTTATAAATCATCCCCCCGCTTTATTGCTTACAACATAAGTTATTGACATTTATTTTCATAGACCCGCCCTCTCTTAAGACTATCTTAACTAGATCAAATACTAAAGAAAACATCGTGACTTACGGCGCGATGTTGATACATAAAAACAATATAAAACAAATATTAATCTAAATGACGAATCTATCTAATAATTTTAAACAATAACTATGATAACAAATATAAATTAAGAATTTGAATCGTGTGAAATGATTTGATAAATGCTCGAATTGATTATATAATGAACAAGTTTATTAAGATATGAATTTTGTTACGTTAACTTTTTTTAGTCACACACACACATAAACACGCTCTCAGAGAAACATAATTAATAAATACAAGTATGCATTGCGAAATAAAGTTCATTTCATGGATTAAATAATTCTCTATCCTGACTTTCATTTAAGTTTAAAGTTCATGTGAATAAAGTTCTGTTATACGATAAATTATCAGACGAGGAAAGTTCAAGTTTTATTTGTACAAATTAGGTAGGTGATTTACGAGATTGCCTGTAAGAGTTCTAGATTGAGTGAGTGATTTAATATAAACATATTTACCTAGGTTTTATCTTGGGTGCGGCGATTATCAGTTGATCCTGGCACACGTGGGAATTTTGCGGAACATATTATCAGCTGGAGCATTCACGGAACACGATGTTATCGGAGTTGCATAGTCCTGGAGATTTTGGTAGCGGAGCGCCGATCAGTCACTGAAAGGTAATTAGCCCCTCATGACGATCGACGCTCTTGGTATTAATTTCGGAATAGTCATCTTTAATGCCGAGGAATTCGTTGAGTTACTTCAGACCAATTCAGTGGTACGCCAATGGCATAAGCGTCGGATGATGAGCAGGTGATAATAACAACAGTAATGATCGCGTGATAATATCACTATATCAATAAGACAGAGATATCTATGTAGAATAGCATCTAGAATCCTGTTCTGTCCTCCTTTTGTCCTTTGAATAGGTTTTGAGGTGTATTTAAAAGGTTTGGTCCATATCTTGGGATCCAATCTACCCCCAGAGTTCCCTGTTTCTCAAGTTGTCGTTAAGGTCCGCGTTAGCATTACTCACTCTCTTTTTTGCTACAGGCAATCTTTATTTTGAGGCAATCTCGTTTCGCAATCAATCTTATTCTTTCACATTTTTAATGCATGCGTGTGTGTGTGTTTTTATTAGAACAATACATACTATTTTAAAATTAGAAGTCGAGCATTTATCATTTCATTAGATCTTTTCTATTACTCTTATTTTAAATGATTTTCTAAAATAATCCCCTGTTAAATTCCCATGGCGTTTTTTGAAGGACAATTATACATTTTAATTAAGAAAGCGAATTTGATTTCTAACGGCAAATTATATTTATCATGTTAAAGAAACAAATTATATTTAAAAGTGAATTATATTTATCATTTTAAGATAACAACTATATATTTATTATTTATCAAATTGACTTAGATTTATTATTTAAGATTACGAATTATACTTATTATTTATGCAAGTGAATTATCTTTATTATTTAAGGAATAAACTACATTTATTATTTACCAGCTTTAATTATTTACTTTATACGTTTACGATCTGCATTTTTATGGGTGTGTTTTACAGCGGTATTTTATACATATATTTTATACGATGAAGGAAACTATTCTAAATTACGATAATGAGGTTAGGCGTGTTTTAGGTTGCTTGTTGGTGTGTGTATTTCTTGATGCTTTCTGGATTTAATATTGATGTAACGCTGTCTCGTTACATATCTCCGCGCTCCGTCTAAAAAAAAATCAAAATGCGGGGTTTCGCACTTTTGGATTTTTTTTTTTTGTTTGTTCTTCCCGTTTCCACTGTTTACTCCGGGCAGCTCCCTGGGATTCGCCCTCCCCTCACTTAAGGAAATACTTTGGCAGGTTATATGGTCAGGCTCGGATTTGATCTCTACGAATTCTGCTCGGCGTGCCATAGTTGGTACATTTTCCCCAACCTGGTACAGGCACCCGGGCGGAAGGTGGCATGGGGATGGACATTTCCGAGGTCCCGCGATGCAAGGTCACGACTCTATATGGCCTTTCCTGACGGCCTATCTAATGGGAGGCAGGGGGATGGACCTTTCCGAAGTCCCCTCTGCGGAACACGATAAGTGGGCGGTTGCGAACGATTTGGAACCTAAATATACGAAGTATCCGAGCTCTGTACCTCCTAGCACAAGGGTAAGTAGTGAGGGAAAGAACAAGGTCGCTTATCTTTCGTGCCCCGTCTCTCTCTCCTTTCCTTTCGTTGGTCTCCGTGTTTTGTTTGTTTGTTTTTTTTTTTTTTTTTCATCAATACGTTTTGGATGACGGCGGGCGATGTTCTTTAATTTGCTGGCTTTCAAACGGCTAGTTTACTTAACGTGAATAGTTTCCTTGCGTTAGTTACTGGTTTAAATGGAATGACGGTTTATATAACCCCCTCCCCCCCCTTTGTTTGTGTGTGGTGCGATGCTATATGTGTTTTTCTTCCGGTCCGGGGTCATTTTCCTACGGTAATCGCCGATTGTTAGTGGAACTCCATTATCATATTCCAGAGTCAGTCTGGGTCCGTCAGCATTTTTTTTTTTCCTTTTTTTTTTTTTTTCAATATCGGTCTGGTGGTAATTTTCTTCTTTCTAACTCCGGTCTTGGCCTTTCCATCTGCCTTCCCCTCCCTTCTGCGCGTTCAAACCTAGCTATCGCATCTCCCACCTCGTGGATGCCCTTATCGCCCCGGCTCAACATCATCCGTCTGATGTCCGTTGGCATATTATGTCTTACTATCGAGACGATCTGTTCTTCAGTCATCTGGTATGCCGGCAGCTGTTGGAGACCGGCCACCTGCCGGTAATAAAATTGGGTGATAGTCTCGCCTAGTTTGGAGCCGTACTTCTCGTTCGTAACGTGGAAGTAAATTCCTTCTTGCCGGGTGGAGTTCCAAAAACCCCGTAGCATCTCCTCACGGTACTCCACGAACGATCTGGGTTTGAATTCGATCGTCCTCCACCAATCCCGAGCCGGTCCTTGTAAGTACGTGCTGGCAATACCGATTTTGTCCTGTTCTGGTTTCGTTGGTTCCGAAAAGAGGTTCCGCACGCTTTCTATGTGGTCGATGGGGCTCTCGTTCTCGCCTGCTCTGAACGTCTCGATTTTCACTTGCCTTTCGGCCCACGACTGGCTTGGCTCCCGTTTGTTTGCTTCCCGTTCGACCCTCTTTTCCAACTTCTCTAGTCGTTCGGTTATGATATTTCCCGGTTCATCCCGTTGTGGTTCGATTTTCTCCATCCTTTTATCCATCGCCTCCACTTTCTGTGCGATGTCCTCTAGCCCCGCCTTCGCTGTTACTGCCTCCATCTTCACCTCTTCTATTTCGGCCTTGGCCGTGTCGATTTCTATTTTCATCGAGGCGATCTCATTTTCTACCTCGGTGATTTTGACTTCTTTTCTGTCCTGCTCCTCTTCTGGCTCTTCGGTCTCTCTCCTCGCTATCTTTCGGATCTCCCTAATGAGCTCCTCTCTCTCCTCCCTCATAATTTCTCTTATCATCTGGCCCATCATTCTTATTAAGGTTTTCATGTCCGATTCGGCCTCTTCTTTCACTTCGGCCTTCCTAAATGTTATGGGGCTTTCCCCCGTTTCCTCCCACGTGACATCCGTACTACTGTCCATTTGGTGATCGGTTTCCTTACCCTTTTTTTTTTTTTTTTATTTGTATTTGCGGTCCTTTTTTTTTTTTACTTTGTGATTTTATGGTTTTATGGTGACAGCGACTGATCCGCGTCCGCCCCCTTATCTCCTGCTATGCTTTATTTATTTTATCTTGCTCCGGTGACTTGTTTACATATTTGCAATGTTAAGTCTCGCCGCGATTTTGTTCCGTTTGTTTATATTTTATCACTAAAAAAATTTTTTTTTTCTTTTTACTACGCTTTTTGTTTACACTTTTCCGCGTCTTCTCCCAGTTCGGCCGCTTTTGCTAGTATTTGGATTTGCTTTTTTTTTTTTTTTTTTTTTTTTAGAAGCTTCATTTATACTAGCTTCACGTTGGAAGCGCCAAATGTAACCTAACCCCCTCTCGAGATTACGGCTTCGAAACTAACATGACACAGCGTAAGGCTTTATTTTTTTTCTTACATCGACAGTTGTTTATAATCCACATAAGAGGGCGCCAGATACGATTATTTAAGTGTTTTAACTACTCGCATCACCTTACATTATGTCACAAACGATTCCGAAGTCAAATCCCGCCCGCTAACTCGAAACTCTCAGCATGGACCAATCTGATGACACAGGGTCGCTACACGATTGTCCCTAACAAGACTCCTCCCGGAGAAGACGCATTGACCGCTAATTAAAATCAGCATGTTTCGTTACTAAGTCTATCACGGCAGAAAGGCCGTTTATTGGTCATCGCTGACCTATCAATCTGTTCGTTTACGCCCGAACACAAGGCTTATAAATCATCCCCCCGCTTTATTGCTTACAACATAAGTTATTGACATTTATTTTCATAGACCCGCCCTCTCTTAAGACTATCTTAACTAGATCAAATACTAAAGAAAACATCGTGACTTACGGCGCGATGTTGATACATAAAAACAATATAAAACAAATATTAATCTAAATGACGAATCTATCTAATAATTTTAAACAATAACTATGATAACAAATATAAATTAAGAATTTGAATCGTGTGAAATGATTTGATAAATGCTCGAATTGATTATATAATGAACAAGTTTATTAAGATATGAATTTTGTTACGTTAACTTTTTTTAGTCACACACACACATAAACACGCTCTCAGAGAAACATAATTAATAAATACAAGTATGCATTGCGAAATAAAGTTCATTTCATGGATTAAATAATTCTCTATCCTGACTTTCATTTAAGTTTAAAGTTCATGTGAATAAAGTTCTGTTATACGATAAATTATCAGACGAGGAAAGTTCAAGTTTTATTTGTACAAATTAGGTAGGTTATTTACGAGATTGCCTGTAAGAGTTCTAGATTGAGTGAGTGATTTAATATAAACATATTTACCTAGGTTTTATCTTGGGTGCGGCGATTATCAGTTGATCCTGGCACACGTGGGAATTTTGCGGAACATATTATCAGCTGGAGCATTCACGGAACACGATGTTATCGGAGTTGCATAGTCCTGGAGATTTTGGTAGCGGAGCGCCGATCAGTCACTGAAAGGTAATTAGCCCCTCATGACGATCGACGCTCTTGGTATTAATTTCGGAATAGTCATCTTTAATGCCGAGGAATTCGTTGAGTTACTTCAGACCAATTCAGTGGTACGCCAATGGCATAAGCGTCGGATGATGAGCAGGTGATAATAACAACAGTAATGATCGCGTGATAATATCACTATATCAATAAGACAGAGATATCTATGTAGAATAGCATCTAGAATCCTGTTCTGTCCTCTTTTTTTTTTTCCTTTGAATAGGTTTTGAGGTGTATTTAAAAGGTTTGGTCCATATCTTGGGATCCAATCTACCCCCAGAGTTCCCTGTTTCTCAAGTTGTCGTTAAGGTCCGCGTTAGCATTACTCACTCTCTTTTTTGCTACAGGCAATCTTTATTTTGAGGCAATCTCGTTTCGCAATCAATCTTATTCTTTCACATTTTTAATGCATGCGTGTGTGTGTGTTTTTATTAGAACAATACATACTATTTTAAAATTAGAAGTCGAGCATTTATCATTTCATTAGATCTTTTCTATTACTCTTATTTTAAATGATTTTCTAAAATAATCCCCTGTTAAATTCCCATGGCGTTTTTTGAAGGACAATTATACATTTTAATTAAGAAAGCGAATTTGATTTCTAACGGCAAATTATATTTATCATGTTAAAGAAACAAATTATATTTAAAAGTGAATTATATTTATCATTTTAAGATAACAATTATATATTTATTATTTATCAAATTGACTTATATTTATTATTTAAGATTACGAATTATACTTATTATTTATGCAAGTGAATTATCTTTATTATTTAAGGAATAAACTACATTTATTATTTACCAGCTTTAATTATTTACTTTATACGTTTACGATCTGCATTTTTATGGGTGTGTTTTACAGCGGTATTTTATACATATATTTTATACGATGAAGGAAACTATTCTAAATTACGATAATGAGGTTAGGCGTGTTTTAGGTTGCTTGTTGGTGTGTGTATTTCTTGATGCTTTCTGGATTTAATATTGATGTAACGCTGTCTCGTTACATTACTTTAAGATAATTAGAAGAACCTGAGATTGTTTAATTATATTTCCTTAATAAAAGATTGAGATTTATTTATCTATTATTATTAAAGATAGTTCATTTATAAAGTCATAAGAGTGCTGTAGAGTTAGTAATGAGATAATAAAGAGGTAAAAGTATTCTTATGCCATTGAGACAGTGTCTTGGAAAGACATTGATTCAATGTAAATCTAATTACCAATTGTAACTTCACTTCACAGTCTCATGATTTTAGTAAATATTTATTTAATTAGTACATAATATTGAACTATATTAATTTTTGATAAGTTTGTAATAAATCTGATAAATTATAATATTATAAAAATATATTAAAGATAGTTGTACATATTTTAGCTGAGCATAATGATTTAATTGAGCTAGTCATATTTTAAATTATATCATATATCGAGAAGTGAGGGTACAATATATATATATATATATATATATATTGTACATATTAAAAAATCATCTTAAACTTATATATATATGTATATATATATATTCGCACAGATGAAAAAAATTATTAAAATAAAACTTTATTAAAAATAGAAAAAGTATTTTAAAAGCAAAAACTTAAAAAAGATTTAGAGATAAAAATATATCTTTAAGTTTGAAAACAAATTAGTTAATGTTATTGAAAAATGGAAATGATTATTTTAATTAGTCCAAATGAACTAGCCCTTGGGCATTTAAAGGTATAAGCAATGGTCAGATAGGAAAACAATAGAAACTAATAGCAAATAAAAAGAAATCCTTTAAAAATCGGACCTCAATGGAAGGATCATCATCATCGATGACTTAATGTCCATTGGATCCTAAAGTTACATATAAAAGAAAAAGTTTGATGATAAAATTTTTAGTTGAGTAAAGAAAAGTTAAGAGAAGATGGAGATGTGTTAAGTCAGAGAGTTGGAGATGAAGGGATTAAAAGACGCACTTTTAATTCCTTCGGTTATTATAAAAAAAGTAAAATGAAACATTGCTTTTCTTGTATATGAGGACCAGAGGATCATCGGAGAAATTTAATGCTGGATTCCAAATGGCAAGCAACTTTAAAGGATGAACATTTCTAAAACCGTAAGCACGTTATGAACTTAAATGAGTATTCATTTGAAAACACTAAGAACTTTAAAATATAAACTTTCCCAGTATTTAATTTTAAGAAATAGAATCCTATCTGACCAAATTAAATTTTTTATTAATTCTTTCTATTTGATGTATTTCCTTTTAAAATAATTTCCATTTATTTTTTTTTTTGTTCTTTTAAGTTTTTATTATGATTTCTGTTTTCTGTTAAATTAGGTTTATATAAATGTTAAACTTAAGTCGGGCGTGAATGGCTATATAGATTTGTAAAGTTATATTGGGGGAGGGTAATCTTAGGTTATTCGTTTCATAGTTGAATTTGGTCAATGGATTGGATATATTGGTGTAATTAGTAGATGTAATACAAGATTCGCTATGTGCAGAATTGCTGTTTACCCCACACACAACCATTTTGCCTATGGAAGGGATTATAAGATGTAGAATGCTGTTCCTTCCTATGGAGTTTTTTTTTATTGCTCTTATCATCAGATAGATGTAGTATTCCTATCTGGTGGAAGTCAATTTTTTCTCTTAACCTATTTGTGCTGTCGTATTCGTATTACATTGAATGCATCGATATATCAGATGGATTGATGTTTGTTTGACTGCGAACTTTTGACCTACGGTTAAATAAGGATAGAATATTTTCTTTTCAAATGCAAATCTATGTAGTCTATTCATACTTGACACTCTAAATAAAAATGCATTAAATTTAAGCTGGGTATATACGTTTGCATGGTTTCATTATCGGTTAATTATGTTTTGGTTTTCATATTTGATCAAAATATATAGACATTCGGTAAATAATGATACCTTTACAGTGAGTATCTAAAATGTATTTATTCGGATGTCTTTTAAGTTATTGGTGTCAATGTGGCATCTTATGATGAATGCTATTGGATTATTTATAAATTTCCCTCTGCAATTCCACCAATGATTTTATATTTTGATCGTTTATGTTTATTTTGAAATGTTTTTAACCATGAAATCTATGTAACCGATCTATACTCAACATTATAAAACAAACTGTTATAAATCCATCTGTGCAAACTTAAAAAAATTTAAATTAAAATCTAAAAAAAAAGTTTAAAATGTAGTTAAATGCTAAAGTAAACATGTGTGTGTGTGTGTAAATAAATAAATGTTTGTGTGTTAATTACTGGCAGTGGCTTCTTTTATTTAATTTTTTATATATTCTCAGATAAGAATTTATTATAAAATATAAATCTCTGCTATTCCACTGAGCTAGTGTCAATGGGTTAACGACCAGATACAAAATATCTAAATTTAAAAAAAATTTTTTTTTGACTTACATATCTGCCTACTTTATAAATTTTCTAGGTTCAAATGCCTAGTGGTGCTCTGTAGTGTAGATTACGTTAAGCTCACTATTCTCTGGGTCGTTATAAAATGAATACTCTCACTTTCCAAACACAAGATAAAGTATTTGTGAAAAGATAGAATGAATCATTTATCCTTTTAACCTAAATGTTTAAGTATGGTCAAATCCTAAGTATTTGGAAATGATAGTGTAAAGATATTGAACAATCACTTTAAATTACCTTTACTATGCCTGAATGAATGATGCTTGCAAAATTTATTAGAATTTATGATATGTCATTCTTGGGTGAAATTAAACATATGTAAATAATATATTTATTTTATATAGTGTGATGTTTTTAAACTGTAATAATAATCAGCATTAAGCTAATGCACATATGCTTTGTGGATTTTAACTATAAATGAATACTCTCATTTTCCAAACACAAGATAAAGTCTTTTGAAAAGATAGAATGAATCATCTATCTTTTCAACCCAAATGTTTAAGTATGGGCAAATCATAAATATTTGGAAATGAGAGTGTGAAAATATTAAACAATCACTTTAAATTACCTTTACTATGCCTGAATGAATGACACTTGTGAAATTTACTAGAATTTATGATATGTCATTCTTAGTTGAAATTAAACATATGTAAATAAAATATTTATTTTATATAGCATGATGTTTTTAAATTGTAATAGTAATCAGCATACTTAAATGTTTTGGTTGAAAAGATAAATGATCCATTCTATCTTTACACAAAGACTTTATTTTGTGATTGGAAAGTGAGACCATTTATAGTTAAAATCCCCAAAAAGCACATGTGCATTAGCTTAATGCTGATTATTAAATACAGTTTAAAAACATCACACTATATAAAATAAATATCTTATTTACATATGTTTAATTTAAACTAAGACTGACATTATAAATTCTAGTAAATTTCACAAGCATCATTCTTTCAGGCATAGTAACGTTAATTTAAAGTGATTGTTTAATATGTTCACACTCTCATTTTCAAATACTTAAGATTTGCCCATACTTAAATGTTTGGGTTGAAAGGATAAGATTCATTCTATCTTTTCATAAAGACTTTAGCTTGTGCTTGGAAAGTGAAAGTACTCATTTATAGTTAAAATCTACAAAGCATATGTGCATTAGCTTAATGCTGATTATTATTACAGTTTAAAAACATTGTGCAATATAAAATAAATATCTTATTTAAATATTAGCAATGGTGATATAAAGACATGAACAGCAATCTTTAAGGCAGCACAGCAATTCTAATAGGTATCACAAGCAGCATACTAAAAAGGTGAATCAATATTCATAAAAAGCAGAATAATAATGATAACTGAATAAAAATCAGTCCAAAACCTGGGACTATTTATGTGGACTCTTATCTCCCACATCATCTTTAATTATAAGTTTTTGGGCCAGGGTAAATCTTTATCTCCACTTAATCCTAATTAAAAATAACATCTTATCAAGGCTCTTATCTTATTCAAAATTAATTTTAAAAAAATAAATGCAAAAATAAGTTTTAGCTTTTTAAAAAAAATAGATTAAAATCAAAATTAAACAAACTTGATTGCAAGCAAAACTTTTTAAAATTAAAATGCTTTTTAAAAAAGATTAAAACTTTGCTTGCTTTTAATTACTTTGAAAAAAACAAGTGACAAAAAAAAACTATTTTAAACTAAGATCTATTGAAAAGTAAAATCATAGAATTTTAAAATATAAATGAGTGTGTATGTTATTTCATGTACTTTTAATACCTAAAACAATAATAATACACAAAACTTTTAAATAGTTTTCTTTTAAAACTTTATAAAAATGTAAAATGTGTTTTAATTTTGTGATGGAACTTTTGAAACAGGTAAAGTATCCAGTTCAATATATATATATATAGTGCCAAAACAAGAATTTGTATATATTTTAATGGAACTCATTGAATGGAGTATACTTTCAATGCTTATGTATTGATTATTCTGTTGAGAAGACTCATTTTTGCTAAATTGAATGTGGGTCAAGCTTCAGTTTATTAAGTATTTATTTTGTGCAATGAACTATGCCTCTTTAATCTTGCACTTTCTGTCATTTCTTTCCTCACAAATTATTTTAATAATACTTGGATCAAAACTGTGTCCATGTTCTTTCTTATGGTTTAAAAAAAACTAATTTTACTGGTTGAATCAGACTTTACTTTTGCTTTATTATACATTAAAGTGTATTATGTTACACTTGTTTTTAAATTACCCTTCAAGCTTGCAGTATGTGTATGGGAAGCCCTTTTGGTTGCATTCTATGGCATAAATGATGTTAGGCCAATTCCATTTGTGTATTTTGTTTTTTTGTGTTATTAATTAGTCTATTTAGATTAATGGGCATAAATTTTCTGGTGCATATCTTTATGAATTTATTCTCCAAGTTTGATAAATATGGTAGAGTGATCCAGCTTTTATTATTACTTATATTTGCTGCATTGTTTAAAATATTTCTTTTGAATTCCTTTATATATTTGTGTGTGTTATATTGTCTTCGGTGTTTATCAAATAAGCAACATAAGTCTCTTTGTTCTCAGCTTTGC
This sequence comes from Epiperipatus broadwayi, assembly GCA_028023455.1. Taxonomy (NCBI): domain Eukaryota; kingdom Metazoa; phylum Onychophora; class Udeonychophora; order Euonychophora; family Peripatidae; genus Epiperipatus; species Epiperipatus broadwayi. The sequence continues at coordinate 122,395 of JAQFVV010000963.1, read as the reverse complement.
CAAACTCAAATTGACATAGTTATTTATTGCAGTACAAAAAGATTTTTAAACTCACAAATTTGTTTGATATAGGCACCCATGGTGTAATGTCAATGCATTCTCTAATGTCAGGAGATTTAATAGTCATTTCATAATGTTTAGTACTGTGGTTTCATTTTAGTTTTAAATTGCAATATGTTTTACCACTTCAATGATCCAACTTACCTGAATTTGGATTTATTTTACTGAGCCTGTAGTTGATGATGTCTTGGTAATAAGGTGTTATCATCTATATATATATATATATATATATATATATGTGTGTGTGTGTGTGTGCGTGTGTGCAGTTCATTTACATGTTTAACATATGGAGGTCTATGCTGTTTTCCTTGGATAAAGTGAAACTACACATATCTGTACTATGGATAAGCACATTGGCCATGATTCTGTCAATTCATATTCATTACCTCTGTATGTTGCTACAATATCATTGTCTATCCAGGTTAGATCAACAACAATTAAATCTCTCTTATATGTGATTATTTTCTTATTTATTTATAGAATAATTTTGATTAGTTCTTCTCTGTTTACTGATCCATACAAAAGTAAGATAAAAAAGGCTATTGTATGTTCATTGGAAATGGCAGTGTTATTGATGATATCAATGAAATCAAATGATGATTTGATTGGGTGTTAGCCAAATCCTAATTTATCTTTTAATATTTAAGCCATGTATTTAGAAGTAACATAATAGTATGCTCTTCTGAAGTTTAACATTAATTAGTCTTTGTGAATAGTGCTTTTTCTGCCATATTGCTGTTTGAAATTAATTTAAACAGAATAGTGCTTGGTAGGTATATTTGTAGATATTGCTTTCTGTCATATAACAATTTTTAGGTATGCACATTATGAATTGTTCTTTCTTGGTTTTAATGTTGTAATTAGATATTTTGTTGAATTTTAATGCAACACTTTGTGTGAGCATTATATCTTCAGATGTATTACTGTTTAATAACCAAAATGATGTGCTTTATCCTCTTTCAAGCAATTTTATTTTTGTCAATATCTTTTTGGAATGCTTTTACACTTTCAAATCCAGATAAGTGATTTGCTCTTTTTAAATTTGTTTTCAAGATAGTAGATACCTTTAGGTTGTAAAACATAAGATTACATCAAGACATCAATAAAACATATAAAGTATTAAATATATTGGCCATAAATTTTTAATTAACTTAAAGTCTAGCCCTACTAGTCTCCAAGTACAAACAAGTTAATAATATACATTTATAATAAATTACACTCATAAATATAATAGTATCTGTATCTTATTTATTATACCCTTCTATTTGACAACTTTTACAGAACAATAAAACTTTAAATATTATAAAATTGAAGTAATTCAATAACTTTATTATATCCTTAATATTATAATTCTTAATCTTTAAAAATGTCCAAAAAATACATATCCAGCTACAATCCTTTATGTATTCACAAATTTAAACTATTGGCATTTTAAGGTTGTATAAAGTCTAATGGTTGAGTTTAATAACACTTAATCCTTATAGAAACTGTTTAGAATGGAGGGTGAGTTCCACTAATGGTCAGTTTCCAATCAATATTTGACAATCTTATACTTATTTTCTTTATATTCCTTAGATATTAAGCACAAAAATTAATCATTTAAGACATAATTTTCATTGAGTATAAAATCTCTAAGTATATTTCTGAACACAAAAATATTGAAAAAATAAATGTTTATTAGCAATAGTTTTTGTAATAATTATCCATAATTGTAGATTACTGGGGTCATTGTAATATTAAGTAGTATCTCATCCACTCAATACATTAGTTTTTAAACTAATATCTAAAACTTTAGGTAGTTTTTTAATAAGTGTAATATGAAGCAATTTATTAATCCACTTTAGTTTTATAATACTCATCTAAAGCTTTATGTTAATATAGAAAATATAAATTCCAAGCTAATAATTTGTAGTGTGGAAAGAGTTCAAATAAAATGTAGCATTCCACAAAGCAGTGTATATAAAAAATAGTATGAATTAAAGTTATTAATTAATTCATTATTTCTAATGGTAAAGAACCAGTTTTTCTTTTTACTTTTTAAAATAATATATTACTTCTTTGATAGTCCATATAATTTTTTTTCAGATTATTTTTAATTAATTGCAAATGTCTTTAAAAATACTCCAGCAAGTTGTTTTGTTTAATATAGAAAGATTTTTGGAGTTTTTTTAAATAAAATATACTGAAAACTGCCATTTATTATTTTCTTTCATTATTCTAGTTTTAGGTGAATAATTTGGTCAAAAATTATTTACCTTTAACACCAGCTGATATCTGTAAATACATGTTGGAGTATCTTTGTCTACGCTTCTTTGCATATTGATAAAATGTGTATATAACATGGGAATCTCTTGGTAACTTGGTATTTTCTAAACCGTAGACTGGCCTATTGTCATCTTTGGGAAAGGTATAATCTAGTAACCATTGCCCTGCACTGAGTTTCCTTTAGTTTCTATGCCATCTAATACATATACATATATGGGCTATAAACCACATAAAATCTTAATATTGCTTCTATCTGAATCCAAACTTTACCATTGTGAATTAGCAATGGTTTTATATACTGTATCTTGTATTCAGTTATAACTTCATAATCATCATGGTGTCATAATCTGTAAAAACCTGTAAAACTTCCCCTAATCTTTTTTCAACTATTTTATAGTCAGGGTAAATTTAAAAAAAAAACCCACAGTTATTAATAGTAAGATTTTTTTATCTTGATTGCAAAAAGTAAAGGACTTTTCCATTCAACTTAATTCTTTCAAAAATAACTTTGTAGGATTTTTGTCAAAATATGTTATACAAGCATTAATGTTTAAAAAATATTAATCAAAATAGATATTGGAATTTTATAATTACAATTATATCTATTGTAACATAAAAATATGCTTCTTTTAATTTCAGAAACAGAATTAATATTTTATTAATTAAAAATTTTAAATGTTAAATTCATAATACATCTTTTAAAATTCATAATTATTTATTCTTTAACTGTTATTCCAGTGTAATATAAAAAATATCTATGGAAAAAACTGTGTTTATTTCTACTTTTAACTTTATATGTATATATGCACACACACTACTATGTTATTGTATGTCATGAGATGTCATGAGATACACAATTGTATCAATATATATATATATATGATTTGAAATAAAAAGTAAATTTACTTTCTTGCTAAAATCATTATATATCTGTATGTAAATCTTCCTCTAGTCTAAATAAATAAATAAAATATCAAAATGGAATTTTTTTTTAAATAATTAAAATATTAACTTATAATTTTTTTTTTTACAAAACAACCTTTACTAAACCTGACACATATTTACAGGGGGTATATTAAAAAAAAACTATATTTTTTTTGTTTTTTTAATTCTAAATATAAAGTAATACTAAACATATTAAACAACTTTATAAACTTGGAAAATTTTCTATTAGATTAAATATTTTAGAAGCCTTAATTCAATATTTTGAAACTATAAATAAACATTAAAAATATTTAGTTTATTATATTTTTACATGTTTCTAAAAACTGATACTTTTTTTTTCTTTAAAGGCCAGGTTGCAATTTTTTGTTTAAAGCTCATTGTTAAAAAGTGTGATTTTAATTGCTCATATTCACCATCCTAAATTTTATTTTATAGTTAAATATCTTAAGTGTTCTTTTATAAAAGATAACTATTTTTAGTTTTTAATATGAACAATTAATGTATCAAGCTTAGCAATATAGTCAAAATCATCTCTATAGAAATAATTTCCAAATCTTGCTTGTGAATTTTAAATGTGAACACTAAAGCTGAAATTTAAAAGGAATATCATGATATAAATTAGTTTATGGTCATATTTCTCATAAATTTTTTGAATCTCCTCTCCATTCTGTCTATGAAAATAATGCAAATAATACAAAATATTATATTCCTAACTATAACATTTTTAAGAATCTCAGTATGTATAAATATAACATTCACTATAACAACTTTTACATTTCATCTACAATTTTTAAATTTAATTTGCAATTACAATTTTACTCTTAACTTTTAAAATTTAAAACACTTATTGCAGTTGATACCAAATCAGTATGTGCAAAAGACCTAGATAAATAGCATGAAAATTTTATCAGAAGACTTATAGAATCAGAATTTAGAAAATGAACAATCATAATATGATAACAGCAGCACTTTTGTATTTTAACCTACAACATCTAAATTAATAATTATTATATTAGCAGATGTATATATAACAATGTTTTAACAGGATAAAAAGGCTGTTTTTTTTTAATAAACCACTTGGTTTTATAATATAAACATCACAACTGATATAGGGTACCACTTATTAAAAAAGGATTATTTTATGATATAAAGATTCAAACATTTGATTCTTTTAAAATTATAAGCATTACCTACAAAAAATATTACAATATTTGTAAAAAAAAAAGGTAGAAAACTATAACTATAAAATCACAACAAACAAAAAAATAAATTGTTTATATTTAAATACAATTGGTACCAATTGTAACGTGGATCAGTTGAAAACTTTTTTTAGAAAAATAAGGATCAGTTATTTTAATTAAATGAATTTGACTTTTTTATTATAAGCAATAATTATAATAATATTATATAAAGTAGAAAAATATAACTGTAAAATTGCATAGCAAAAAGAAATAAAATTTCTTATATTTAGAATACAACAATATGAGATACTGCTAACATACATAAATATTTATAAAATATTTGAGTAAACTTTATACTAATTATTTATTGGCAAAATACAGATACATTTTCATAGGTATGAACACCTTTTTTATTTTTAAATCAGGGTAAATAAAAATTTTATGAGGTATACCACACTGCTTCTTGCTATTAAGGAATAATTTATTTTCTTTCAAGATGTGTCCAAATATTTTCTGATTTATTCATAGAAGTAAATACTTATTTGATACTTCCAATAATTTTATAAGTCTTAAAAACATTTAATTATCATTTTATTAAAAAAAATTTACATGAGAATTTACATGAATATCAAACAAGTTGTTAAAAGTATATACACTTCAAAAAAATTTATATGAAATCCAATAATTAGTCTAAATAAAAGTGGAATGCTTAGTGATTCATGAGTATTTATAACTATTCTAAATGTATATAGTGAAGCTGTATATATATATATATATATATATATTGCAACGGACCGACGACCCACCCTCAACCATTTACCTAAATTCATTCCACGGTATATACTGAAACAAGAAGCCGGCCATCCATGAAAAATTGGAAAGATCCAGCAACACTACAAACAAAATAGATCTTTATTACCATACAACCCACACTCATTTGGTAATACATACAGGATCCACCCAATTTTCATGTCACTCTGTTAGATTCCCAGAATTCAAACCCAGTCATAATCTGAGTAGTTACTCTGTTCAGGTATAATTTATAAGTATATATCTAGCCAATGTGGGAAATGACTTAACATTATGGTTCATATAATACACTTATTAAGTACCTATTACATGTATATTTCCGTATCAAGAGATACATAAATTCAGTGATGTATAGTCAACAAATTACATACAACCCTTGATGTAAGATCAATTTAAATTAACAAATTTATTTTATCTTAATATAACACATTTAAATATATAAATATACACTTTAAAACACCATAAATATGATTCCTACCACTTCCACCCAATCTCATCCAAATAAATAAATATATATATATATATATATATATATATATATATATATATATATATATATATATATATATATATATATATATATATATATATATATATATACATTAAATAATAATATCATCAACTATGTGTCATTCTTGGTATACATCGGCATCTACCATTCATGCCATCATATAAAAAGAATTAATTTACAATCATTAATAATATCTAAATAAATGACACTGTTTTTATCTTTTCTTTAAAAAAAAAAAATATGATATCATCATATTAATATACAAATTATTATTTTGTATATTATACTTGAGTTAATGGGTTTGTTTATGACTATTATGAGTTATGAGAACTGGAATTGCCATCAATTGATTAAAATAATTATATGTACTTATAAGTAATGGTTAGTATGTAACTTGTTAATAAGTGGTTAATATGAGTTTGATTAATAATTAAACTTATTACTAAATGTTATGTCTTTAATGTGTCAAAGAGAGTAAGTCTTACCTTCCTATATACTCATTTCCTCATAGTCCGGTCCTTCTTTCTTTTTTAACATAACCATTTTTATTTCAAAATACATTTTACATCATGAAATGCATACATTTAAATTCTTTCAGTACTTTCAGTTCAAATATATTTATATATATATTTTTATACTTCCATATATATATATATATATATATATATATATATATATATATATATATATATATATATATATATATATATATATATGGAAGTAAAAAATAATAATAAAGGAGAGAAAACCTTACAAAATTTATAACATCAGCATGTCAACCACAACAAACAAACAGTTACATATCAACATATATTTATGAATGATTTTATAAGTATCTTGATCAATATGAGTATCTTCTTTTAAATGGAAAAATTAATTATAAATTGGGAATTTTCAGCATCTCTTATACTTGCTTCATTTTTAAAGTAGTGCCTTCAATGATTTATCCATCTCCCACAAGGTGACTAAGTAGTTTGGATAATCCTTGATTTAGCAACTTTCACAATTGATATATAAAACTTCACATAGTATTTGGTAGCCATTGTATATTGTAACAGTCATATTTGAACATCCACGCAACAAAATCCAGAGTTTTGATAAATTATACCAAGGCTGATCTACATGAGGGTTTGAGACCAAATCTGACTGCACGTCAGCTCCTTCACCAACACTCCCTGACTTACTACCTTATGAATAACATATATGAGGGTACACTCGTAATCTCTCAATTTCCGCACCGGCAATAGCAAAGGGTAAAACGAGAGACTCAGGGATATTTAACTAAGTGTTTTATAGCTTAACCAAACACACTCACACAACCTATGGCTGATTATCTCATGCATATAAAATCATTATGGATGGTGATTTAATATAAATAAAGTGAATAATACTGCAGATGTTAATAGATTTTAAAATTATTTAATATTGACAAAACACAAACAAACACAATTTAATATACTATATATTCCACTCGCAGGTGGGATGGTGAAAATACGCACTACACATTCTGTAATCAATTGTACTTAATGATCATTATTTTATTATATCGTTTATACGTTAATAATTATTTTACGTCTATACTGATGTCTAAATTAGGTTCTGCCATTCCTACTCAGTATGTTAAGGGTTAAACTCTAAGAGTGTGGGAACTTTATACAATGTGTACTTAAATTTATCATTACATGATGAGCAGTCAATGTGCTCTTTATGTAGATATTCTTAGATAAACTAGATCTTAGGTTCAGATCAATGCTGAACAATTAACCCTTTTCCCGCGCTCGACGAGACTCCTCGTCGACATCTAAAATCACTCTAACTTAGTTCGTTTTTATACGATAAAATTCGTTAAATATGTATTGAATTCGTTTTTAAAAGTTCTGTACGATGGTGACATCTTCCGATTTATTTTAGAAGTAAAAAATAAAAAAAAACGCATTTAAACCTAAACAAAGAAGGAACATTATTTGTGATTGGTTCTTAGCATGCTCTCAGCCGAAAAAGACATTCTGATTGGCTGGAAAGAACAAAGAAACAGCCTGATCAAAGAAAATAAAGAAAAACGCTGAGATTTTCATTTCGAATACGATTTAAATTATTATTAAATAATATTTATGGAAATTAAACATAATTTTCAGAGAGAATAATAAAAAAACAAAATTATTTTCGAAAAATATTGAAGATTTAAGTAAATATATTGAAGATGTAGTAAAAAGAAATATTTACTTTTCTATAACGTAAAAGTCGATCTTTTTGTTTACATTATAACTTTTATGTTGCCGATATAGAATATCTTAGAATAAATAAATAGCAATTTATTTTTGAAAGAACTTTCGTTTTCTTCATGACCTGAAAAATTAATTATATACTTTTTATAAACGTATCTGAGTTGAATTTAATATTATAGGCGAATATGTTTTAACAATAGGCTTTGTCTTCAGTTTGTGAGTTGGCCAATTAAAAGATTTGATTTTTATCTGATACAACCAATGATAAAATTAGCGGTTTAAGGGTTAATATACAGCAGATAAACTGGCGTTTTGTAGCATAACTTCTGAGGCTATGGCGCTATGCAAATTTCATCAGATGCATCTTGAATGCACTTTTACTCATGAGATTCAGCAACGTTTGCTCGGTTCTCAGATACCGCTCACCTGCTATACATGAACTTTTAGTTCAGATGCTCAAACAGCCATGATATAAGATGCTGGATTCCGGTGTTCCAGTTCTGGAGGAGGTAATGGGAATGACCCTTAAAATCACTATCCCATTCAAGAGAGGGCTGTCCGAACTAAGGATGATAAGATAGTCCTTAAAACCTAATCTTATCTTAATAATTATATGATAGCAAGGCGGAATGCACCTCAGTGCTTCATAAAAACTCATTCACAATGCTTTTGGAATCTTAATTATAACAACTAGTAAAGTGCAAAATCTATAGTTTTTTCTGCAAATTACCCTACGCCAGTTAGTTAAATAAACACTGAAATTGTGCTAAGGAGGACTTTATTAAAATTGATCTAGTTTCTTAATTAACTACATATTATATGCAATTACATTAATGGGGTCTAAAGCATATATGGGGCTTAAACTTGGCTAACTACTGAATATGCCTTAAATTATCACTCTCTTTAATTTAACCGAACAAAACTTTTAATAAGCAACATATGTGATATTAAGCTACGCATAGCAGTTCAAATAATACATCAAAGTAGGTTTCGGATTACGCATAGCAGTTCAAATAATACATCAAAGTAGGTTTCAGATCAGAGACAATCTATAGATATGCCAAACAGCATTATTACTTTACTTGAGAACAAAACATCTAGAAAAAAAAAAAACATCTCTTTAAGTTTATAATAATTAATAGTCTCTGCTCCGAAGGCAAAGCATAAATCAATAAATGCATTTTAACAAAATATATATATACATGCAAAAGTATAGACGCAAATAGAGAAAATAATAAGGCAAATAAGCTTTTATAAGTTGAATTTAAAAAAGGAGATTTAAGAATTTGAGATCAGGCAAGATTTACATTTAACTTTTAAAGTAGTTTAAAATTATACAGGTTGAGATACGTTTATCTAATACAGTTAATTACTTTAAGAGAGAATACACCTTTTAAACATAGTGTGATTAATTTATAAGATTTGAATGGAAGAGTTTGTGCATGTTACTTATTATATAACTAGCTTTAGGAAAGATTTATAGATGACTATAGCTTTTAGATTTAGCTTGATTGAGAAGTGGTTACCGGTTATTTATCTGGAGGCTTGCAGCTGGCAGTATGAAACACACACGCATGGACTGATTTATCTGAGCTGGTTCATCGATGGGCTATTCTTTCAGTAGGGCTGTGGTTTGGGTCTCCGGTCTCCATAAACGGTTCTTGACCATCGGGAAGATGGCCTTAGCTTTTCTAGCCACTTACTTGCATGGTAAAAACTGGTCCACTGCCTGGATATAAGTTGAAACATGAGTAAAGCAAAAATGGATGACGATTTCCTTTCAACTGCTTTTTTATATTTCTTTAACCCCTCCCCTCTTACAGTTCATTCACAATCTTTATTTTTAGACTTTAAAATCTAAGAAGTCTTAATTGCATCAGCTTCAAATGAATCGGTTGATTGATTTCAGGTTTATTCATTGTTCCTTTTATTTTTCTCAGATTCCAGTTCCAATCTGGATTTCAGTGCAGGTTTAATTGTCCAACTTTTATTTTATTAAGAATCCTAAAATCTGGATTTGTACCAGCGGTGTCTCATGAGATTGGTAAAGTTCTTTTTTTAAACATTGGATTGCTTCTCCTTTTCTTTTACTGAAAGAGATTTAAGCTGCTAGCATTTTATCATAGACATGAGAAATCTACATTTGTTTTTAGTTGCTCTACGTGATTAAGTAATTGGTTAACCCCAAAGCCAGTTTGAAATACTTTAGAGAATTCTGTTCTTATCTAATAAAATTTTCCCAGCTTGAAACCAATTCCATTATTTAAAATCATAAGATGAATATTTATAAAATTATAAGGTGTGTATGTTATATAACGATAATATCATTCAGATGTAAATATACCATTTTTTTAGCAAATAAAATTATTACAAAATATATACAATAATAGCAGATGTGTGTGCATATACAATTACACACATATACGTGTAAATATACGTTTTTATACATGTTAAATTCCCAAGTATATTGTTTTATATATGTGTACCTTTAGGGTTTGAACTAGGGAAATGAATGCTACTGATTCATACTGTTTCATATCAGTGAAGTCCAGAAACAAAGAAACAATAAAAAAAATGAATTTACTTATTATTTAAATGAGCAATCATAAATCATTTTCTGTGTATAAGATTTACGAAATTTATTTCTCATGTTGTATCAGCACCTCCCATCCTAACTTTGGTCTACCCAGCACATAAACAAAAACAAAAAAAAAAAAAACACATGACAAACAAATGAATCCTTTCACTCTAAAATCTAATCCATTTCTCACTACATCTAATACCTCATTGTTCATAGGGATAAAATATACCTATGCCTTACTCTTACTTATATATATATATATATATATATATATATATATATATATATATAAGTAATCATTCCTCTATATCTACTAAATATGCTACCACTTCTATGATTATATTTATATTGGTGAAATAATAATAATAAAAAACACAATATAAAAAAAAAACTACCTCTACCAATAGGCTTATCACCATACCTATATATTTTACTGGTAAAATGTGAACTAGATCCTTAGATATTAACTATTCCTGATGCATCTGGGGGGTTTGTTTTATAGTCTATTTCACCTTTTGCTCTAAGCATTAGAAACCTTGTCAGCTTTGCAACCTTATTCTTTGGAACATTATCATTAATCTCTCGGAACCTTGTTCCTCGAAACCTTATCCGCTTTCTCATATTCGAACCATATTATTTTCTCCTACTAAAGATGTAAGTATCTTCTTTTCTCCTCTTCCTTTTCCACCCTGTCTTTCCCATTTGGGTTCTGGCAGTATCTGGGCTACTCTCACCATCAAAAATCACTCCATCCCCCCAGGCCTTGATCTCAGACTTAGCTCCACTATCTTCTGCCCCTCGATCAAACATTCATTTTGGAAATTTCTGAGAAAGGTCTGTCTTCTAAAACATTCCTATCTATGCAAGTTTCGGTAACCTCAATTGTCTTTAGTTTTGGTACTTCTGGGTAAGATTTTGGCTTAATTTCTTCAATAAAAATAACATGATTCGATGAGGTTGAAAGAATATTTACTTTGTATTCTTCATCATTTCCTTCCATATCTATAGAGTTCTCAATGTTCTGAACTATCTTTTGTTGTTCAAAAGATCCCTGCATGATTTCATCAGGTTTCATCCCTTCCATGTTTTCGATATCAATTTCAGTATCTGAATAGATTTTTGAACCTTCTGATATCTCCATATTGATATTACAATTATCAATATTCACAGCATCAATTTTATACTTTTCCATGATCTCACCACTGATGTTGGACTCATTTATTAAATCAGCTTGCGACTCCTCAGCAGTCTTTGTATCCCTTTTAAACTCTTCTACAGTTTCTTCATCAAGTCTCAATTCTTCCTCAGTTTTTATATCAAAGTTAAACCCCTCAATCCCTACAACTATTTTGGAGTCTTCTATTACCTTCACATCCATTTTACATTCTTTTATGGTGTTTAATACTATGTCTGTCTTGACTTCTGTATGTACTACCTCTCCTTTTGCAGTTTTAGTGATATATTCCACAATTAGCAGCTTTTCTGAAGGTAGATTGGCAATTTCCATATCACTCTTCATAATTTCAATTTCTTCCTTTTTTAATAACCTCGATTTTTGCTTTATCAGTAATAGGATTTTCAACCTGTAATTCCCCTAAAATATCTTTGGTTGAAACTTCTAAAGTTTCTTCAACTTGCTTTATCTCAATGGTATCCTCTGGCTTCCTTTCTGTTTTAACATGTTCCTCCACTAAACTATTTTTTCACTCATTTCCCACATCTCTTTTTGAATACTACCTTGCAACATTTCTTCTACAACCTCGATCTTATTTCAAAAGGAGATTCTGTCTTTTCTACTTCCTCTGTATCTACATCCTCATGGTTACTCTCCTTGTTCTCAGTTTCTCTACTTATCTCTACAACTTCTTCCACCATTTCACCCTTAGTTTCTCTTAGTTCAACCTCTTCTGGATACCATATTACAGCTTCTTTGTCTTTCTCAGTAACTCTTCTCTAGCTTTTGATAGTCTCTCCTGTTCCTGCTTGGCTACCTTGTCCCTGGCTTCTTTTTCCTTCTTAATATTTTGGTCCCTTTCTTCTATCTCCCTCCATATGGCATATAGCCTATCATCTCTTTCTTTCTCCCTTTTTTCTCTCCTCGTATCTTTTTTCTCTTTCCTTGTCTCTTTTTTTCTTTCCTTGTCTCTTTCTTTCTTTTCTGCTCCTTTCTCTGCCTTATTTTGTGCCAGTATGCTGAATATGGCTGCTAACACTCCCTCTCCTTCCTTTGCTGTCTCTTCCAAGGCCTTCTCTGGCTTCCCCTTAGATTGCTCCCCCATATCTAGGTTGTTTTCCTTGTTTTCAGCATCCCCACTTCTCATACTTCTCCCTACTATATCTTCTTTTGTACTATTAATTTCTACTATTTCTCTTCCCAATCTTAACCTCTTTCCTTTACTCTCCACTCCCTCTTCAAGTCTTTCCTCTCTTGCCTCACTCTTCTCTTCCATTACTATCTCTTCTGTACTGTTATTCATTCTGATTTTTGCTAAATGTACTCTAATTTATTCTCAACAGCGCATTGCCATCCTCCCCAATGAAAAGACTGTCTATGGTTTCTGCCATACCACTAGTAACTACATAGAACTGAACCAAGCCCTTAATTTATCTAACATATGAGATTACAACAATAATCAAAAAAAAAATTTAACTAATAATAATAAAATTGTTCTTACCCATGCCTGTCTTCCACTGTGTTTTCTTTCCAACACTGCAGAGCTGCCATCACTATTTCTTTTAACTATGATTGTTTCTCTTTTTTTTAAACTTCATTTCCCTTTTAAGTACACACATATATATAGAACAATCTTGCCTGATCGTTTGTTTATTCACTCTATCTAGCACAATTGAACCACCAACCAAACTTCCCAACAGTGAGTCCTTTCAATTGTCACACCCTGACAACAAATTTATATGAGAAACTCTCAGCTATTTAAGAGCCCCGGGCGCCAGTTGCCAGTGGATGAGATACCTGTATCTATATATAAACGGTATTGGACCTCACAATATGCATTGCTGTTTATATAACAAAATTTTAAATTTTTCGTTTATTTCTCATTACAAAAATAATTTTTATCAGCCACAGTGTGTTTACATTCCAACTCTAGCGAATTTGATTTGTAAAAGTGTGTTATACAACACATAACATAGACTAGTAATTTACATTTTTCACCCATACATATATACATAACTGTGGATAAAATTAGAACAATTTTAGTCACTACTTTCGATTACAATTGACCGCTCTTTTGTGGCAAAAAAAAATTACCATTGACACACATACATATATATAAAATATTTCAAAACGTTTTACTTGCGTATAAAATTTACGTATAAAATTCGAAATCAATCTCAGTCATTGTTTTCAATGACAATTGCCCTTTCGTGACAAACAAAAAAAAAATTTTACCATCAACACGCGTATATATGTATAAAATGTTTCCAAAAAAAAATTCTTCCTATTTAACTATTGTTTTTAATTGCACTTGAAAATTTATTACGGATGCGCGTATATATACAACTCAAAATCTATTCACGACATGTGTATATATATAAAATATTTCAAAACAAAAAAAAAAGATTCCCTTCTTATTTACTCACAGCTTTTAATTACCATTGGAAAAAAAAAATTATTATCAATGCGCACATATAAAACAATCTTGAAAAAAAACCTTTCATGCTACCTACCAATTCTAGCATTTATGTTTAGAAATCTTATTATAAATCATATGATCCAAAACAAAACTTTATTTTTCACTCGACTATATATAATTGACAAAGGCGACATTAATTGGGGCAGTGTTACTGATTTTAACCTTCTGCATTGGCGTTTAGAAATCTTTTTACGAATTCTATAATCTAAATGAAATTTTACTTTTTCACTCGCATATATATAAAATTGATAAAATGTGAAATTAATTGTTACTGCCTGTAAATAATAATCAATCAAAAAATCAAAAATACGAAAAAATTAATAATCAAACGCTTCTCTGAGACAAAATAAACTTTCACTACCAATATGCATATTATACATATATATATATATATATAAATTTTACGTATATCATACATATAAATTAATTTGACAAAATATAAAATTGAACTTCAACATAAATCTACATGATTTGTGCATCAACATCTGTGAAAAAATTTACATATTTATCTCTTTCCTTTCTCCCCCTTCCCTCAACACGCATTTAGTTCAGGGCGTGGAGAAAATTAATGAAACTCCACGTTTGGCATTCATATTCGGAAAAAAAAATCCACACATATATAATAAGTGATATGAAATCACATCTACGTTAACATCCCCTCTCAGGTATGCAGGTTTATATTCGAAGGCCCCAGTTGGCGCGACATTCCCGGAAAAAAAAAATACTATGTAACAGTCATATTTGAACATCCACACAACAAAATCCAGAGTTTTGGTAAATTATACCAAGGCTGATCTAGATGAGGGTTTGAGACCAAATCTGACTGCACCTCAGCTCCTTCACCAACACTCCTTGACTTACTCCCTTATGAATAACATATATGAGGTTACATTCGTAATCTCTCAATTTCCGCGCTGGCAATAGCAAAGGGTAAAACGAGAGACTTGGGGATATTTAACTAAATGTTTTATAGCTTAACCAAACACACTCACACAACCTATGGCTGATTATCTCATGCATATAAAATCATTATGGATGGTGATTTAATATAAATAAAGTGAATAATACTGCAGACGTTAATAGATTTTAAAATTATTTAATATTGACAAAACTCAAACAAACACAATTTAATATACTGTATATTCCACTCGCAGGTGGGATGGTGAAAATATGCACTACACATTCTGTAATCAATTGTACTTAACGATCATTATTTTATTATATCATTTATACATTAATAATTATTTTACATCTATACTGATGTCTAAATTAGGTTCTGCCATTCTTACTCAGTATGTTAAGGGTTAAACTCTAAGAGAGTGGGAACTTTATACAATGTGTACTTAAATTTATCATTACGCGATGAGCAGTCAATGTGCTCTTTATGTAGATATTCTTAGATAAACTAGATCTTAGGTTCAGATCAATGCTGAACAATTAATATACAGCAGATGAACTGGCATTTTGTAGCATAACTTCTGAGGCTATGGTGCTATGCAAATTTCATCAGATGAGTCTTGAATGCGCTTTTACTCATGAGATTCAGCAACGTTTGCTCGGTTCTCAGATACCGCTCACCTGCTATACATGAACTTTTAATTTGGATGCTCCAACAGCCATGATATAAGATGCTGGATTCCAGTGTTCCAGTTCTGGAGGAGGTAATGGGAATGACCTTTAAAATCACTATCCCATTCAAGAGAGGGCTGTCCTAACTAAGGATGATAAGATAGTCCTTAAAACCTAATCTTATCTTAATAATTATATGATAGCAAGGCGGAATGCACCTCAGTGCTTCATAAAAACTCATTCACAATGCTTTTGGAATCTTAATTATAACAACTAGTAAAGTGCAAAATCTATAGTTTTTTCTGCAAACTACCCTACGCCAGTTAGTTAAATAAACACTGAAATTGTGCTAAGGAGGACTTTATTAAAATTGATCTAGTTTCTTAATTAACTACATATTATATGCAATTACATTAATGGGGTCTAAAGCATATATGGGGCTTAAACTTGGCTAACTACTGAATATGCCTTAAATTATCACTCTCTTTAATTTAACCGAACAAAATTTTTAATAAGCAACATATGTGATATTAAGCTACGCATAGCAGTTCAAATAATACATCAAAGTAGGTTTCGGATCAGAGACAATCTATAGATATGCCAAACAGCATTATTACTTTACTTGAGAACAAAACATCTAGAAAAAAAAAAACATCTCTTTAAGTTTATAATAATTAATAGTCTCTGCTCCGAAGGCAAAGCATAAATCAATAAATGCATTTTAACAAAATATATATATACATGCAAAAGTATAGACGCAAATAGAGAAAATAATAAGGCAAATAAGCTTTTATAAGTTGAATTTAAAAAAGGAGATTTAAGAATTTGAGATCAGGCAAGATTTACATTTAACTTTTAAAGTAGTTTAAAATTATACAGGTTGAGATACGTTTATCTAATACAGTTAATTACTTTAAGAGAGAATACACCTTTTAAACATAGTGTGATTAATTTATAAGATTTGAATGGAAGAGTTTGTGCATGTTACTTATTATATAGCTAGCTTTAGGAAAGATTTATAGATGGCTATAGCTTTTAGATTTAGCTTGATTGAGAAGTGGTTACCGGTTATTTATCTGGAGGCTTGCAGCTGGCAGTATGAAACACACACGCATGGACTGATTTATCTGAGCTGGTTCATCGATGGGCTATTCTTTCAGTAGGGCTGTGGTTTGGGTCTCCGGTCTCCATAAAGGGTTCTTGACCATCGGGAAGATGGCCTTACATGGTAAAAACTGGTCCACTGCCTGGATATAAGTTGAAACATGAGTAAAGCAAAAATGGATGACGATTTCCTTTCAACTGCTTTTTTATATTTCTTTAACCCCTCCCCTCTTACAGTTCATTCACAATCTTTATTTTTAGACTTTAAAATCTAAGAAGTCTTAATTGCATCAGCTTCAAATGAATCGGTTGATTGATTTCAGGTTTATTCATTGTTCCTTTTATTTTTCTCAGATTCCAGTTCCAATCTGGATTTCAGTGCAGGTTTAATTGTCCAACTTTTATTGTATTAAGAATTTTAAAATCTGGATTTGTACCGGCGGTGTCTCATGAGTTTGGTAAAGTTCTTTTTTTTAAACATTGGATTGCTTCTCCTTTTCTTTTCCTGAAAGAGATTTAAGCTGCTAGCATTTTATCATAGACATGAGAAATCTACATTTGTTTTTAGTTGCTCTACGTGATTAAGTAATTGGTTAACCTCAAAGCCAGTTTGAAATACTTTAGAGAATTATGTTCTTATCTAATAAAATTTTCCCAGCTTGAAACCAATTCCATTATTTAAAATCATAAGATGAATATTTATAAAATTATAAGGTGTGTATGTTATATAACGATAATATCATTCAGATGTAAATATACCATTTTTTTAGCAAATAAAATTATTACAAAATATATACAATAATAGCAGATGTGTGTGCATATACAATTACACACATATACGTGTAAATATACGTTTTTATACATGTTAAATTCCCAAGTATATTGTTTTATATATGTGTACCTTTAGGGTTTGAACTAGGGAAATGAATGCTACTGATTCATACTGTTTCATATCAGTGAAGTCCAGAAACAAAAAAACAATAAAAAAAATGAATTTACTTATTATTTAAATGAGCAATCATAAATCATTTTCTGTGTATAAGATTTACGAAATTTATTTCTCATGTTGTATCAGCACCTCCCATCCTAACTTTGGTCTACCCAGCACATAAACAAAAACAAAAAAAAAAAAACACATGACAAACAAATGAATCCTTTCACTCTAAAATCTAATCCATTTCTCACTACATCTAATACCTCATTGTTCATAGGGATAAAATATACCTATGCCTTACTCTTACTTATATATATATATATATATATATATATATATATATATATATATATATATATATATATATATATATATAAATCATTCCTCTATATCTACTAAATATGCTACCACTTCTATGATTATATTTATATTGGTGAAATAATAATAATAAAAAACACAATATAAAAAAAAAACTACCTCTACCAATAGGCTTATCACCATACCTATATATTTTTACTGGTAAAATGTGAACTAGATCCTTAGATATTAACTATTCCTGATGCATCTGGGGGGTTTGTTTTATAGTCTATTTCACCTTTTGCTCTAAGCATTAGAAACCTTGTCAGCTTTGCAACCTTATTCTTTGGAACATTATCATTAATCTCTCGGAACCTTGTTCCTCGAAACCTTATCCGCTTTCTCATATTCGAACCATATTATTTTCTCCTACTAAAGACGTAAGTATCTTCTTTTCTCCTCTTCCTTTTCCACCCTGTCTTTCCCATTTGGGTTCTGGCAGTATCTGGGCTACTCTCACCATCAAAAATCACTCCATCCCCCCAGGCCTTGATCTCAGACTTAGCTCCACTATCTTCTGCCCCTCGATCAAACATTCATTTTGGAAATTTCTGAGAAAGGTCTGTCTTCTAAAACATTCCTATCTATGCAAGTTTCGGTAACCTCAATTGCCTTTAGTTTTGGTACTTCTGGGTAAGATTTTGGCTTAATTTCTTCAATAAAAATAACATGATTCGATGAGGTTGAAAGAATATTTACTTTGTATTCTTCATCATTTCCTTCCATATCTATAGAGTTCTCAATGTTCTGAACTATCTTTTGTTGTTCAAAAGATCCCTGCATGATTTCATCATGTTTCATCCCTTCCATGTTTTCGATATCAATTTCAGTATCTGAATAGATTTTTGAACCTTCTGATATCTCCATATTGATATTACAATTATCAATATTCACAGCATCGATTTTATACTTTTCCATGATCTCACCACTGATGTTGGACTCATTTATTAAATCAGCTTGCGACTCCTCAGCAGTCTTTGTATCCCTTTTAAACTCTTCTACAGTTTCTTCATCAAGTCTCAATTCTTCCTCAGTTTTTATATCAAAGTTAAACCCCTCAATCCCTACAACTATTTTGGAGTCTTCTATTACCTTCACATCCATTTTACATTCTTTTATGGTGTTTAATACTATGTCTGTCTTGACTTCTGTATGTACTACCTCTCCTTTTGCCGTTTTAGTGATATATTCCACAATTAGCAGCTTTTCTGAAGGTAGATTGGCAATTTCCATATCACTCTTCATAATTTCAATTTCTTCCTTTTTTAATAACCTCGATTTTTGCTTTATCAGTAATAGGATTTTCAACCTGTAATTCCCCTAAAATATCTTTGGTTGAAACTTCTAAAGTTTCTTCAACTTGCTTTATCTCAATGGTATCCTCTGGCTTCCTTTCTGTTTTAACATGTTCCTCCACTAAACTATTTTTTTCACTCATTTCTCACATCTCTTTTTGAATACTACCTTGCAACATTTCTTCTACAACCTCGATCTTATTTCAAAAGGAGATTCTGTCTTTTCTACTTCCTCTGTATCTACATCCTCATGGTTACTCTCCTTGTTCTCAGTTTCTTTACCTATCTCTACAACTTCTTCCACCATTTCACCCTTAGTTTCTCTTAGTTCAACCTCTTCTGGATACCATATTACAGCTTCTTTGTCTTTCTCAGTAACTCTTCTCTAGCTTTTGATAGTCTCTCCTGTTCCTGCTTGGCTACTTTGTCCCTGGCTTCTTTTTCCTTCTTAATATTTTGGTCCCTTTCTTCTATCTCCCTCCATATGGCATATAGCCTATCATCTCTTTCTTTCTCCCTTTTTTCTCTCCTCGTATCTTTTTTCTCTTTCCTTGTCTCTTTTTTTCTTTCCTTGTCTCTTTCTTTCTTTTCTGCTCCTTTCTCTGCCTTATTTTGTGCCAGTATGCTGAATATGGCTGCTAACACTCCCTCTCCTTCCTTTGCTGTCTCTTCCAAGGCCTTCTCTGGCTTCCCCTTAGATTGCTCCCCCATATCTAGGTTGTTTTCCTTGTTTTCAGCATCCCCACTTCTCATACTTCTCCCTACTATATCTTCTTTTGTACTATTAATTTCTACTATTTCTCTTCCCAATCTTAACCTCTTTCCTTTACTCTCCACTCCCTCTTCAAGTCTTTCCTCTCTTGCCTCACTCTTCTCTTCCATTACTATCTCTTCTGTACTGTTATTCATTCTGATTTTTGCTAAATGTACTCTAATTTATTCTCAACAGCGCATTGCCATCCTCCCCAATGAAAAGACTGTCTATGGTTTCTGCCATACCACTAGTAACTACATAGAACTGAACCAAGCCCTTAATTTATCTAACATATGAGATTACAACAATAATCAAAAAAAAAATTTAACTAATAATAATAAAATTGTTCTTACCCATGCCTGTCTTCCACTGTGTTTTCTTTCCAACACTGCAGAGCTGCCATCACTATTTCTTTTAACTATGATTGTTTCTCTTTTTTTTAAACTTCATTTCCCTTTTAAGTACACACATATTGTAACGATATATAAATATGTCGTTACATTAATTTAAAATAAAAAACTTGTAAGTTCGCATATAAAAATAAGTGTATTAAAAATAGAAGTAAAAAAAAAACTAAACGCTAAAATTAAAAATGTTTGACATACGTATATACATTCGCACAGATGTTAAACTTTAAAAGTAGTTTTTTTGATAAATAAAAAAAAAAGGTATTTGAATGTGTTTTTTATAAAAAAAAGATTTATAAAAGTATTTTTAAAATAAAAAAAACAGGTATTAATTAATTCCTGTAATCTATAAATGGAAATGATTGTTTGTTAATTGTTTAAAAACTGTTTAATTAAAAAGTCAGATGGAAAGGTAGATAAGAGAAGAAAGGAATTTAGCTTGACAAATGGAAGCACTGGGCCTTGGCTCGGACCAGAACGGAAAAACAGAGCAGTGACGTTTTGTTCAGTGAATCCTGGTGGATAATATAAAAGAGAAAAAAATATTGGCAAAGGGAGCTTGCTTTTTTCCAACTTGATTTTGGTGGGTCTGGAGGCAAGACGCACTTGCCGTCCTCCCTCACTGATTTAAAAATGCAAAGACTGTGATACCAGGACAGGACCAGCAACTGCCACCTCCAAAACATCAGACCGGTCTTCCAGGAAAGTCTGCGTGGGAATTGCCAACGGGACATGGACTTCTCTACCGTAAGCAATAGAAATGAACAATTGTTGAAAAACTGAACATTAATTAAGAACTTTAAAGATTGATAAATTTAATTTTATAAAAAGGAACTGTTCTCTGACTTATGTGTCAACTAAATTTATAATGTGGAATTTTATATATATGCATGCGTGTGATAAAAAAAAAAATCATTTCCATTTGTTAGTTATTGTATTAATATTTATTGTTAAATTTTAAATGGTTAAATTTAAAGTTGGTTATAGACGCTTGCATGGATTTGTTTGCGGTTAATTATATTTTGGTTTTCATATTTGATCAAAATACATAGACATTCGATAAATAATGATACCTTACGGTGAGTATCGAAATGTATTTATTCGGATGCCTTTTAAGTTATTGGTGACAATGCAAGTATCTTACGGTTGAATACTATTGGGTTACTTATAAGTTTCCCTCTGCGATTGTCGGTATCAATAATTTTGTATTTTGATCGTTTATGTTTATTTGAAATGTTTTTGACCGTGGAATCTGTGTAATCGATCTATACCCAACATTGTGTTAAATAAATCTGTTGCGAACGTATATAAATGTTAAAATTAAGTCGGGCGTGAATGGCTATATGGATTTGTAAAGTTATATTAAGGGAGGGTTAAATAGGGATAGAATGTTTTCTTTTCAAATGCCGATCCACGTAGTCTATTCATACTTGACAATCTAAATAAAACAAAATTAAAATCATTAAAATTTATATAAATGTAAAATTAAAGCATAATAAGAATATAAAACCTAAATGTTAAACTTCTTCCTCGGGTTTAGTATTATTTTATATATGCGTAAATAAATATTTTTATGTGTTAATTTCTGGCAGTGGCTTTTATTATTTTTTTTATATGTATATCTAAATTTATAGATTTTTTTTTTATCTCAGCGTCTCCACTGAGCTAGTGACAATGGGCTAACGATCTAAATATGTAAATAAAGTGGAATCCTAACAGCGCGTATCTGCCTACTTTATAAATTTTCTAGGCTCAAATGCCTAGATGGCGCCCTTTGGTAGTGCGGTGCGGTGCGATGCGATCTACCACTTCGTTTGGATCGTTAAAATATATATAGAACAATCTTGCCTGATCGTTTGTTTATTCACTCTATCTAGCACAATTGAACCACCAACCAAACTTCCCAACAGTGAGTCCTTTCAATTGTCACACCCTGACAACAAATTTATATGAGAAACTCTCAGCTATTTAAGAGCCCCGGGCGCCAGTTGCCAGTGGATGAGATACCTGTATCTATATATAAACGGTATTGGACCTCACAATATGCATTGCTGTTTATATAACAAAATTTTAAATTTTTCGTTTATTTCTCATTACAAAAATAATTTTTATCAGCCACAGTGTGTTTACATTCCAACTCTAGCGAATTTGATTTGAGAAAGTGTGTTATACAACACATAACATAGACTAGTAATTTACATTTTTCACCCATACATATATACATAACTGTGGATAAAATTAGAACAATTTTAGTCACTACTTTCGATTACAATTGACCGCTCTTTTGTGGCAAAAAAAAATTACCATTGACACACATACATATATATATAATATTTCAAAACGTTTTACTTGCGTATAAAATTTACGTATAAAATTCGAAATCAATCTCAGTCATTGTTTTCAATGACAATTGCCCTTTCGTGACAAACAAAAAAAAAATTTTACCATCAACACGCGTATATATGTATAAAATATTTCCAAAAAAAAATTCTTCCTATTTAACTATTGCTTTTAATTGCACTTGAAAATTTATTACGGATGCGCGTATATATACAACTCAAAATCTATTCACGACATGTGTATATATATAAAATATTTCAAAACAAAAAAAAAAGATTCCCTTCTTATTTACTCACAGCTTTTAATTACCATTGGAAAAAAAAATTATTATCAATGTGCACATATAAAACAATCTTGAAAAAAAACCTTTCATGCTACCTACCAATTCTAGCATTTATGTTTAGAAATCTTATTATAAATCATATGATCCAAAACAAAACTTTATTTTTCACTCGACTATATATAATTGACAAAGGTGACATTAATTGGGGCAGTGTTACTGATTTTAACCTTCTGCATTGGCGTTTAGAAATCTTTTTACGAATTCTATAACCTAAATGAAATTTTACTTTTTCACTCGCATATATATAAAATTGATAAAATGTGAAATTAATTGTTACTGCCTGTAAATAATAATCAATCAAAAAATCAAAAATACGAAAAAATTAATAATCAAACGCTTCTCTGAGACAAAATAAACTTTCACTACCAATATGCATATTATACATATATATATATATAAATTTTACGTATATCATACATATAAATTAATTTGACAAAATATAAAATTGAACTTCAACATAAATCTACATGATTTGTGCATCAACATCTGTGAAAAAATTTACATATTTATCTCTTTCCTTTCTCCCCCTTCCCTCAACACGCATTTAGTTCAGGGCGTGGAGAAAATTAATGAAACTCCACGTTTGGCATTCATATTCGGAAAAAAAAATCCACACATATATAATAAGTGATATGAAATCACATCTACGTTAACATCCCCTCTCAGGTATGCAGGTTTATATTCGAAGGCCCCAGTTGGCGCGACATTCCCGGAAAAAAAAAATACTATGTAACAGTCATATTTGAACATCCACACAACAAAATCCAGAGTTTTGGTAAATTATACCAAGGCTGATCTAGATGAGGGTTTGAGACCAAATCTGACTGCACCTCAGCTCCTTCACCAACACTCCCTGACTTACTACCTTATGAATAACATATATGAGGTTACATTCGTAATCTCTCAATTTCCGCGCTGGCAATAGCAAAGGGTAAAACGAGAGACTCGGGGATATTTAACTAAATGTTTTATAGCTTAACCAAACATACTCACACAACCTATGGCTGATTATCTCATGCATATAAAATCATTATGGATGGTGATTTAATATAAATAAAGTGAATAATACTGCAGACGTTAATAGATTTTAAAATTATTTAATATTGACAAAACACAAACAAACACAATTTAATATACTGTATATTCCACTCACAGGTGGGATGGCGAAAATACGCACTACACATTCTGTAATCAATTGTACTTAACGATCATTATTTTATTATATCGTTTATACATTAATAATTATTTTACATCTATACTGATGTCTAAATTAGGTTCTGCCATTCCTACTCAGTATGTTAAGGGTTAAACTCTAAGAGAGTGGGAACTTTATACAATGTGTACTTAAATTTATCATTACGCGATGAGCAGTCAATGTGCTCTTTATGTAGATATTCTTAGATAAACTAGATCTTAGGTTCAGATCAATGCTGAACAATTAATATACAGCAGATGAACTGGCGTTTTGTAGCATAACTTCTGAGGCTATGGCGCTATGCAAATTTCATCAGATGAGTCTTGAATGCGCTTTTACTCATGAGATTCAGCAACGTTTGCTCGGTTCTCAGATACCGCTCGCCTGCTATACATGAACTTTTAGTTCAGATGCTCGAACAGCCATGATATAAGATGCTGGATTCCGGTGTTCCAGTTCTGGAGGAGGTAATGGGAATGACCCTTAAAATCACTATCCCATTCAAGAGAGGGCTGTCTGAACTAAGGATGATAAGATAGTCCTTAAAACCTAATCTTATCTTAATAATTATGTGATAGCAAGGTGGAATGCACCTCAGTGCTTCGTAAAAACTCATTCACAATGCTTTTGGAATCTTAATTATAACAACTAGTAAAGTGCGAAATCTATAGTTTCTTCTGCAAACTACCCTATGCCAGTTAGTTAAATAAACACTGAAATTGTGCTACAGAGGACTTTATTAAAATTGATCTAGTTTCTTAATTAACTACATATTATATGCAATTACATTAATGGGGTCTAAAGCATATCTGGAGCTTAAACTTGGCTAACTATTGAATATGCCTTAAATTATCACTCTCTTTTATTTAACCAAACAAACCTTTTAATAAGCAACATATGTGATATTAAGCTACGCATAGCAGTTCAAATAATACATCAAAGTAGGTTTCAGACCAGAGACAATCTATAGATATGCCAAACAGCATAATTACTTTACTTGAGAACAAAACGTCTCTTTAAGTTTATAATAATTAATAGTCTCTCAATAAATGCATTTTAACAAAATATATATATAGATGCAAAAGTATAGACGCAAATAGAGAAAATAATAAGGCAAATAAGCTTTTATAAGTTGAATTTAAAAAAGGAGATTTAAGAATTTGAGATCAGGCAAGATTTACATTTAACTTCTAAAGTATTTTAAAATTATACAGGTTGAGATACGTTTATCTAATACAGTTAATTACTTTAAGAGAGAATACACCTTTTAAACATAGTGTGATTAATTTATAATATTTGAATGGAAGAGTTTGTGCACGTTACTTATTATATAGCTAGCTTTAGGAAAGATTTATAGATGGCTATAGCTTTTAGATTTAGCTTGATTGAGAAGTGGTTACCGGTTATTTATCTGGAGGCTTGCAGCTGGCAGTATGAAACACACATGCATGGACTGATTTATCTGAGCTGGTTCATCGATGGGCTATTCTTTCAGTAGGGCTGTAGTTTGGGTCTCCGTGCTCCATAAATGGTTCTTGACCATCAGGAAGATGGCCTTAGCTTTTCTAGCCACTTATTTGCATGGTAAAAACTGGCCCACTGCCTGGATATAAGTTGAAACATGAGTAAAGCAAAAATGGATGACGATTTCCTTTCAACTGCTTTTTTATATTTCTTTAACCCCCCCCCCTCTTACAGTTCATTCACAATCTTTATTTTTAGACTTTAAAACCTAAGAAGTCTTAATTGCATCAGCTTCAAATGAATCGGTTGATTGATTTCAGGTTTATTCATTGTTCCTTTTATTTTTCTCAGATTCCAGTTCCAATCTGGATTTCAGTGCAAGTCTAATTGTCCAACTTTTATTTTATTAAGAATTCTAAAATCTGGATTTGTACCGGCGGTGTCTCATGAGATTGGTAAAGTTCTTTTTTTTAAACATTGGATTGCTTCTCCTTTTCTTTTCCTGAAAGAGATTTAAGCTGCTAGCATTTTATCATAGACATGAGAAATCTACATTTGTTTTTAGTTGCTCTACATGATTAAGTAATTGGTTAATCTCAAAGCCAGTTTGAAATACTTTAGAGAATTCTGTTCTTATCTAATACAATTTTCCCAGCTTGAAACCAATTCCATTATTTAAAATCATAAGATGAATATTTATAAAATTATAAGGTGTGTACGTTATATAATGATAATATCATTCAGATGTGAATATACCATTTTTTTAGCAAATAAAATTATTACAAAATATATACAATTATAGCAGACATGTGTGCATATACAATTACACACATATACGTGTAAATATACATTTTTATACATGTTAAATTCCCAAGTATATTGTTATATATATATGTACCTTTAGGGTTTGAACTAGGGAAATGAAGGCTACTGATTTATAGAATAGGTGAAATGTATGATGATGAAATCATACTGTTTCAATATATATATATATATATATATATATATATGTGTGTGTGTGATGGTGGGTATTCACACCTATAGATCATGTTCATCGCCCTCTTCAAAAACCATCTGAGTTGCCTTGACCTTGCACAACAACCTTTAGCACACCTGCATCATTCTTACACTAGTATATATATAAATTTTTTTTTATATCAGCAGTGAGCATGTTATAGCTATATAATAAACAAAACATGATTAAAGTCAATTTTAATGATAATAAACATTATTAAGTCTAAATGTTCAACAGGTTTAGAATTATCAAATGTTTGATTACATGACTTTTCACATGTCTTATAATGAATAGTTCAATAGACTTGTAAATAAAATTAAAAAAATCTTAGTGCATATTATGCTTCAATCAATAGATTATAATTTATTTATTTCTTTAATTTCCATAGTTCATGTAAAAGTTCAATTCCAATGGAAGCATAGTAAGATTCCTCCATTTCAGTTTTACTTTTTTTTCTTTCTACATGTATATATCAAATTAAACAACTTACAATTTTATGCATCATTGTGTGTCCAATTATTCTTTTTTTAAAATGTTAAGAAACGTTTTTACCAAAATATACTTTTCAAATTATTTGACTTGCTGTCATTAATGAATAAAGAAAAGAAGATCTTGCGTATAACTTTTTCTATACATGTTTTTAATTTTTCCAGCCATTAGAAAAAAAATAGTTGTTGTTGTTGTGGTTATTGCATATGTTCTATCAAGTTTTCATCTCCTTTTCACATTACAACACTACATGATAAAATTAGCTTTTTTTTCTTTCTTTACAAAACTTTCTCAACTGTTTGAACAAGATCGTTTTGTCAAAGGTTATTTTAAAATATTAATAAAATGAAATTTAGTAATAAATCTATGATTTTGTTTCAACCATTTCCATTTCATTAAACTACAATATAATTTTATTCACACCATTATATATCAACAACTTACACTGTATATATTCCACCCATGTATATATTTATGTTCAAATGCATTTAATGGTAAGGATAGGAATGAGAGTTATAGTGATCCTTACAATATATATATATATTGAAACAGTTACATCTGTTCCACCTATTATCTTCGATAATAATATATTTGTTGTACTCAGATGGCGTGTATTTCTTAAATTTTAAAAACTTTGTCCTTATAATATTGCGAGTATGTGCGTATATAATCGTCCTTAAAAATTATAAATATAAAATTATAGTCTTATATTTATATACGAGCATATTCCATTAGATTTGTTAAAACTGAAATAAACATAACTGTATAATTAAAATTTATCTATATAGTAGCATAATAAGTTAAATTTATAATATTACTTATTTTTCAATATTCTTTCTAAATAATTATTTAAGTCAGTATTCATTTTTACTAATTCCAAGTTTTGTCTTGCGTTGTTAGCCAAGAGGTATCGCAGCTGCCATGCAAGCAAGTAGTTGGTTGCAGACGGTTGTGGGTTCGCGTCCCGGCCGATGCTATGACATATGAAAAAAATTCCAAGTTTTCAATTCTTTTGTTTGTTTAAAATTACAAGCAGAAAGTTTTATCAGTTTTAACACTTCGTTCTTAAAATAAATCTTTGGCCAAAATTTGACCTAGTTAAAAATTATAACCAAGACCCATTATAATATTCAGTCAGGCATAAATCTATACAAAAATCTTTACAAATTGCTTGTGACCATTCTCTTGAAAATATATCTTTTAACCATGACGTCAATTAAAACAATAGAGTCTTACCAAGTCCAGATTTAGATATACTTAATATTTTTACTAACTGGATATTTGGTTAAAGGCTAGTTTGAACTAGTCATCTTGTGATGTGGCATAACTCAAAGTAGGAGGTTACTATTGTCAAAAATATAGCATAAAAAGGGGCCCAAATTAGCCATCAAAGGTCCACTTCCATCATCTATCATCATCCGTCTTAAGTTTTTGCTGTTGCTGTAAAAATTGTATTTGCTGCCGAAATTATTTCCGAAGACCACAAAGCTGAAGTTCAGTAAGAAAACTGCTTCTGCCATTTTAGAAAGCTGAACCTTAGAAAACTACCATCCAAGCTGCTACCAAGATGACCATTGGCTAGAAGACAAAGAGACAGCTGTTTGCTCTTCCACGAGCGGCTACCGATGTGAGAAAACCTCCACCATGCCCATCACAGTAAGAAAGAATCTGTACCTGAGAGACCAGGGAGTTCCTGACCAGAGAAATGGGGAAAGCTGCCACAGAGATAACTTTGCGAAGCTACATCCAGACTAAAACCTAAGAGAAGCCCAGCCTGACTGAATATAGTGAGAAGCACATGGAAACAATGCCTTAAAAGAGACTTTGCGGTAAATCCTTTCTGACAAATATTAAATCTCATAACTAAAACGTATTCTAAATGAAAGCTAGCTAACTAAATCACATAATCAATTATATTTTCTAAATGTTCATTTAAAATATTTATTTTAAAATGTTTATCTTAAATTTGTTTAAATCTTAGAACACTCTCCAAATTCTTGCTTGATCATTAATAATTTTAAATAATCCTAAACATCTAGTTTCTATAAAACCATACAAGAAATTCATTTCTAAATTATAAATCTTATTGATTGTTTATGCAATTTATTCTTATGTCATCTATCTTTAGTTTTAAGTTCATGTTTATTGATTTATGCTGTGTTTTTATCAGAACGGAGTCTTGTGTATTAATAAATTATCGGGGGGAGGGGAGTGAGTAATCTCTTTTATCATATCAGAGTATTGTGATATGAAGAATATAGTCAGGACTCTTTTCTGAATTATATTTGTGCTAGAGTGAATCGGTATTTATAATGCCCGAACAAGTTATTTAAAATCTTTTGCTAAAGTTATTTAAAATGTATATTTAGTGTATATTATTTAAAACGCATCTTTTCTCAAGTTATCTAAAGTAAAAATGTTTTGCTAAAGTTCCTTAAAATGAAAATCTTTTGCTAAAGTTATTTAAATGTACATTTTGCGTATATTATTTAAAACGCATATTTTTGCCCAGATTATTTAAAAATTATATTTGCGTGATTTAAAATATGTATTTTGCCAGTTATTTGAAAAAGTATATTTTACGCAAGCTATTTAAAATGTAGGTTTGCATTCGCTATTCAAAACATTTTGCATTATTTGTAAGATCTATTTTAACGAATTATTTAAGATGAGTAATTTATTTAAAAATCAATAATTTGCGTGAGCTATTTTATAACTCATATTTTATTATTTAAAAATCAGTTTGATATTAGATCTGGTTATACTACATATAACTAATGTTCTCAGTTCTAAAAAATCTTAAGTTTGCTATAACTTCGAATTAGAGAATAAGTAGCTATGCAGAGAAACCTTAAATCAGAGAAACCTTAAATCAGATTCTCAATATCGCTTTTATCATATAATTTAATAAGCTCATTTATGAACTGACCAGTGGTAGTAGCACTGAAGAAGCTAAGATTTTGGCGTAATTAGTTTATAAAATATTAATTTAGCGTTGCGAATGTATTGCTAATTTGCATAAATATGCACATCTACTTGCTATGTATATAATGGCCCATCTCAAGATTGTTCAACGTCCAGTCAAGCCTCGAAAGTTTAGACCACTGCGACAATTCTTCGTATTTCATCAAGTCACGCCTCGAAAGTTTCGGCAAATGTGACAGTTACTCGTACTTAACTGAACCAAAGCGTTTCCAAAGGCTCATAAGCCACTCTCCTGTTCACTTAATCAAAGGGTTTTTCCATTATAGCAAGCAGATCGGTTAGGGAACCGTTTACTAGGTAATAAACCCAATTAAGAATGCATTCGAGTCGCACTTATCTGATACTCTAGTTTCTAACGCACTAGAATCAGACGTTCCACTGCCACAACATTTCAGTTCAGTTTCCTTAGAAAGTGATTTCGGCTTTGATCCGATCTAGAGTCTGATTTAATGTGTTTACCTGTATAACAATTATATATCACGCAAATGTCTATAATATGATTTTGAATATATTTATGATATAATTTTAAACTTAGTAATTATAATATAATCTTAAACTTAGTAACAATGATATAATCTTAAACCAATAATCTCTATCATTTATTCATAAATCGACCACTCTAGCTAGCTATAACTGATTTCCAATATATAAAACAACGTGAATTAAAACATGAAAGATGACATAAGATTATTAAAAAGTCAATTGCTTTGATATTATTTTATAACATAAGCTTATTAAAAGTCCATTGCTTTGTGATATTGTTTTATACCTGAGAATTCACTCAATGCCTTGTAATATTTTATAACCTATAATCCACCCATTGCTTTGTAATATTATTTTATAACCCTGGGAATCCACTCATTGCTTTGTAATATTGTTTTATAACTCGAGAATTCACTCATTGCCTTGTGATATTATTTGATAACCTAGAGAATCCACTCATTGCTTTGTAATATTATT
Source organism: Epiperipatus broadwayi (assembly GCA_028023455.1). Classification (NCBI taxonomy): domain Eukaryota; kingdom Metazoa; phylum Onychophora; class Udeonychophora; order Euonychophora; family Peripatidae; genus Epiperipatus; species Epiperipatus broadwayi. The sequence goes on along the minus strand of JAQFVV010000963.1, from coordinate 90,953 downwards.
TTATAACCCTGAGAATCCACTCATTACTTGTAATATTATTTTATAACTCTGAGAATCCACTCAATGCTTTGTAATATTATTTTATAACCCTGAGAATCTACTCATTGCTTGTAATATCGTTTGATAAACCTAGAGAATCCACTCATGGCTTTGTAATCTTGTTTTATAACCCTAGTGTTCCCTCACCTGCGTATGAACTAGCTATACACCACTTACTTATGCTTTAGTATTTATTAAATGTTATATTAAATTTATGAAATATAAATTTGTCTCAGTCTCATTACTTGCTCATTATCTTATGAATCACTAGTTAAATTTTATAATAGAATATGTAATAGGGGGGAATGTCTCATGTTTTACTGCTTTGCTATTGCGGGAATGTGATTAAAGAGATATCGAGTGTAACCTCAGGCATGTCATTCGTGATGGGTTGACTTGGAAGCACGAGTGAGAGAGTTAAGGTATGATCAGACGTAGGGTATTACTATTTCGACTTGGTCAGCTTTTGGTTCTCTGACTTGGACTCCCAATCTGTTGAGCAAATGTACAAACCTGACCGTTACAATATATATATATATATAAATTAATAGTTTTGGGGCTGAACTGTGTATTATTTTCCATTACATACTGATATTTCAATGGACTAGCAAATGAGATTCAACTTGAAATAGTTCAGCATTCACAATTTGAGGCTTATAAAAATGTTTGTTTTCCTTAGTTTTTTTTTCACCTATTAATTTTAAGTTAATATCAGATAAAATGAAGGGTTTCCACATAGCTGGATAATGTTATGCTTCATCAGCCATATTTAAATGAGTAGGTCTCTTTAATATTTTAATTGAGTCTCTCATGGTTTTTAAATCATATCTTACCAAATTAGCAAGTATTTTTGAATTGTCAAAATCAGGTTTGTGACCAACTTCTAAAAAATGGGAAGTAAAAACTGATGTGCTAATTTTTTGATTAAAAGCAATTCTATGTTCCTTAATTTTGACATTTATTCATCTATTAGACTACCCACATAGATTTTTGAGCATTGCAAACATGGAATTTTATAAACTCCTTGGTGTTCCAAAAATATTCAGTCTTTAGGTTTATATAAAAAAATTACCATTTTTTTCCCAGTAAAAAAAGTAATCTTTATATTAAAACAAGATAGTCTTCTACTGATTTTATCAGTAACACCTTTAATATAAGATAAAATTACTCTATTTAAAAGGAATTGTCAATTCTATCCTCTTTTTCTTTTTAGTATTAATGTTATGTAAAGCTATACATATGATGTTTTTATTATAATTATTAGAAAAAAGAATATTTTTTGTAAGTTCTATTTCTTGAGTAAGATGTTCTTTATCTGATAAATTATAATCTCTAGTCAAAAGATTTTTTGCTACAAAAAAAATTGTGCATGATGATGATGAGAATTAAAATTAAGATATCTGTTAGTAAGGGTGGATTGTCTGTAAACTAATACTGATAATAAAGAGTCATCGATCACATAACCCAATTCTCTTAAACTTGTAAGATATAAACAATGAGGATTTCCAATTCCTCAACAAGCTTTGTGATAAATGCTTAGCCAGAGAAAGCATTTAAAATATCTGTCAGGAACCCCCCCAAATCTCTGACCATGGTTTTTGCACTCCTCAGAGGGGTGCTAGGGTATGTTCAGACAAGTTTTATCACATTTTCTTGCAATTAAAACATCTAAAAAAGAAAGTGATCTGTTATTTTCCACTTCCATAATAAATTTATTATTTGGATGCTAATTATTTATAAAAACAAGAAAATAATTTAAGGCATCAATACCATGAAGCCTTATGGCAAATGTATCATCCACATATCTAAGCCAAATAGGTTTTTTAGTAGCTGCACATAATACCTGATTTTCAAAATTATTATTTCTACTGGCAAAAAAATGGTGATTTTTTATATAAACCTAAAAACAGAATATTTTTGGAACACCAAGGAATTTATGAAATTCCATGTTTGCAATGCTCAAGAATCTATATGGGTCAGTCTAATAGATGAATAAATGTCAGAATTAAGAAATGGAAATGTTTTTAATCAAAAAATTAGCACATCAGTTTTTACTTCCCATTTTTTAGAAATTGGTCACAAACCTGATTTTGAGAATACAAAAATACTTTTTAATTTGGAAAGATATAATTTAAGAACCATGAGAGAGTCAATTTAAATATTAATGAGATCTGCTGGTTTAAATAGGGCTGATGAAGCACAACGTATTCCAACTATGTGGAAACCTCTCATTTTATCTGATATTAACTTAAAATTAATAGGTGAAAAAACTGAAAGAAATAAACATTTTGATAAGCCTCATATTATGAATGCTGAACTACTTTAAGTTGAATCTCATTTCTCATCTCACACTGAGTCACGTTATTCTTTGGGATCTAATGATTTTTCTTTCAAAAGTTAACCTTGATAATGGTGGATGGTAGTCTGTCGAAATATCGGTATGTAATGGAAAATAATACACAGTTCAGCCCAAAAACTATTAATTTATCTACATCATATGACTGTGAAAATATATATATAAGTGTGTGTGTGTTATCCAAAGCAATGTAAATAATTTTTTTTAAATATAAATAAACAAGGAATTTATCTTTTTCTCATATGTCTGTATCAATTGCTTATAAAAGAGGCAAGGATAAATACACTGAAAAATTCTGAGTCAAACTTTTTTATTAAAATAATTTTTATGATGTGGCAATAGTCTTTTCCTGTCTCAATGCACTGATCATAATCATGTTTTAAAAAAATATTAAATCATAAATTTTATAATGGAGCAATGACCATGTTTTCTTTTAAGACTGCATATTTGTTATTTATGTTTCTTTATCATATGTTGAAAGCACTTCATTTTATTATTCTTCCAAATTTGATGTATTTTTTCATATAAAAAAATATTTTCTAAGCATAGTGCTAAAAGTTTTACAAAAACAACATAGTTTGCTGATAATGACTGTTATTATATTTTCATAAGGAAAAAAAAGCAAAAAAATAAAGATTATTTCTATGCTGTTTTTAATTATTATGAAAGTCAGAACATTTATTTTATTTACAAAAATAAAAATATTATATAGTAATTTTTTATTAATAATATTTTTTGAGTAAATGTGAATGAGTAAACACACACATAATAAATATATATGTAAATGTGACCCCTCAATTTATTATTAATAATTATAATCTTTTTTTTTGTTTATACTATAATCTTTGAGATAATAATTTTTCTATCTCAATCCATAATGTATTTTATGAATATAATAGTTGGAAAAGTATAAGTCAAATTCAGATTTTATAAGTTTCATTATATATATATATATATATATATATATATATATATATATATATATATATATATATATATATATATATATATATATATATATATATAAAGTGAAATAATGCTTAAAGCTAAATGGGATAATATGTAACCATTAGAAACCAGTAATCATCTAAACATACAAATATAGATAGTAATCAATATTATTCATTGTTGTCAAGGCAACCTCTCTTCTTTTAATATATATGTGTGTGTTTTGTATTATATGTGCACACATTGATAAAGATCTGCATATATAATTAATTTTAGTCAAATTTATTTTAATTTTAAAAGATAAGAAAACTTTATTTTAAGTAAAGTTATTTTAATTGTTTCACAAAAGTAAGCTGTGATAGCATTATCCTATTTGACATTTTAGGTGGCATAATGATGCTGTGATTGCTACTTTTTTATATTGTTTTAAAGCAGTGATGATGAACCTATGGCAAATTTTTTACTGGCACACAAACTATTTATGTATCACAATTTTCTATGCTTTAAATTATTCAATATTTCTTTTGTTGCTAAAATCTGTCCTAATAAAAATTTACTGTAAATTAAAGGTAAAATAAATAAATATAATATTATATTACAATTCACTTTACAATTAAACTCTGATTAGAAGCAATAAATTACAATTTTTAAAAAATATATATACATATGTATATGGGAATGATATTTTAAGTCAAATGAAGTGGTATTAATATACTGTGGTATCATATTCATAAACCTGTCAAATGATTCCAATAAAACTAGAAAGTAAACTCAATAAAATATTTTATAACTCTTTGAAGTAAATTGTTTCAAATCTAAAGTAAAAGTAATAAAATGGTTTTCTGTCCTAATCTTTTTTGATCTAAACATTTTGGCACCATTCATTTTTTTAACTTAATCCAAATTGTGAACAAAAAGATAAAATGCATAATCAATGCCATCAAATAACATTTTTTTGCTTGAAGTTTTGTTATAAAAGTGAAATGGAAAGATAATAATATATTTTAATATATAAAAAAATCATTAATTTATAAAATTATTAAAGTTCATTTAAATTTACTTTTAAATAAATTTGTTACCAGTAGAGAATTTCAAAATTGGTGGACTTATGAGTATAGAATGATTAACAAAGGCACCAAGGCAGTATGTGTTTTATATTCTGGAACAGTTATATTGAGAACATCATTGGTAAAATGGTATTATGAGACCAATTATAAATTGCTCTAAGAAAAAAGTAAAGATGAACAAAAAGAATATATTGCCTAAGCATTTAAAAATATAAATATTCAATCAACTTCTATAATGAAATTTATTGAAAATTGTCAAAATATAACTGCTGCTAGTTTTTTATTTCAAATGTAATTGGCAAACACAGGAAACCTTTTAATGATGGAGAATATATGAAAGAAGCTTGGATGAAATGTGCACCAGTTCTTTTTGAAGATTTTGAAAACAAATAAAAAATTATTCAGGGAATAAAAGATTTATGATTGTCTAGAAATACAGTTGAAAAAAGAATCCTGCAAAGGTTAACAACATAATTTATCAACATGAAAGAGATATAAAATCTTCTAGTTTAATTTGTTTCTGCCTTGATGAAAGTACAGACATATATGGATCAGTTCATGTGGCTATTTTTATTCACTATTCTGTTGGGAATAATATAAAAGAAGAATTGGTTAGTTTAACCTCATTAGTAACAATAACAAAAGTAATAGATATTTGCAATGAAGTTTTTAATGTACTCACTGAAAAATAGATAGATAGTGCCAAAATTGTATCAGTAATTACAGATGGTGCTTGAAGTATGACTTAAAAATTTTTTTTTTTTCAATTTGTTTACGAACTGTATTGGACATTCAGTTTTGAATTTTTATTGTATTATATATCAGAATGTTTATGCATTAAGAACAGTTTTAAGACACTAGATGATGTTGTGACTAAGTTAGTCAAATTTATATCTACACAAGCTGTAAATAAACAAAGAATTTTTAATTTATTAAACGAGGTGAACTCAGTACACATTGATTTACTTATGTACAACAATGTCTAATGGTTAAATCAAGGAAAAGTTCTTTAAAGATTCATTGAGTGTTTAGTTGAAATTAAACTGTTTTTACATAATGAGAAAATCATTGAAAAATGTAATGAATTAATGGATGTTGAATGGTTTTCAAAATTAATGTTTTTTACTGATATGTGTTCACATCTAAGTGAGTTAAATGTGAAACTGTAAGATTATAATAAGACAATTGTTGTCATGTTTGATTTGATCAAAGCATTTAAAGTTAAATTACAAATGTTCTATTGTGATTGTTATTTTTTTACTCCTTCAAATATTTTTCAAATATAAAAAAGTTTTTGACTGATTTAGAGTTTCTTGAGAAGCCAGATGAAGTAAAATTAATGCAAGAGTTTTCTACTGTTATTTAATTGATACTTGGTGAATTTTTTTTAAGATTTACACAGTTCTGACAATTTTTAGAAATGTCAAAATTTATTTTATACCCAGACATAATACCAATGGATAGTCTCAAGTTAGAAATTTTTGAGTTGCTTAATTTTGAAGATATAATCAGTGAATTTTCAACCCCGTTGTATATGAAAACAAAAATTTGTTGATTTGAGGAATGAGTTAGAAACAAGGGAAAATGATCGATTATTGGGCATATGTAAAAAGAATGCTGAAGAGGAACTATTGACTACTAGAATGCTATTCTTGACACATTTAATTGTTTAAAAAAATTAACGATTGCCATATTATTAATTTTCTTCTCTGCATATGCATGTGAATCATTGTTTTCAGAAATTAATTTAATTAAAGACAGTTCGAGAAATAGAATGACAGATGAATCTAATTCAGCATGTACATAATTAAAAGTGACAAAATATGAACCAGATATAAAACATTTGGCATTTAATGTGCAACAGCAAAAATTTCATTAAATAATATCTATTTTTGTTGATTTTATATGTTTATTTCCAAAATTTTATTTTAATTATCGTTAATTTTTTACTATTATATTTTATTCAACTTGTGCTCTTCTAAATAAATATTGTTCACTTGTATTTAGCTTATTTAGAAATTTGTTTAATTATTACTGCTATTATTATTATTATTATTTTGTTTTATAAATTTGTAAAAAAACTGCAATAATTAACTTTATATTTTGATTTAATAACTGTATGGTGCACCAATCATTCAATAAATATTTTTTGGAAACTGTTGGCATGCACACACTGGTGGTCAAGAGGTCAGCACAGCTGTCTTACAAGCAGTTGTCCGGTTAGTGGGTTCACTTCCCGGCTGATGCTATGATGCATGAAAAAAAAGTTCTCCACTACTGTTTTAAAGCATTCCATATGTTAAATTACAGTATGTGACAGATTGCAACAATTTTTTAAGAAGCTTCTATTTTTAATGTATTAATTTAAAAATAATTTCAAGAGATGTAAGGAGTTTGTGGACCTTTACAGACATTTGTCTGTGATTGACAGCACATTCTATTGTTCTGACAAAGCTATAAATGAGATGGTGATTTGTGATTGGCTGATACTTTACATTCATTTCCCCTCTGGCTAAATGCCACAAAAACATTATTTTCAACAATTGTTAATGACTATAAGCAATATTTTTGTAAAAGACATTATTAAATCAAAAACTATCACTTAAGGGGTTTGTCTTTGGAAACATTTTATTTTTAAAGACAGGTCTTAGAAAGTATATGAAATATGTTATAAAAACCAGAAATTATCACAGAAATAGCCATTAGAGGCTAAAAATAAAATCATTTTTTGTAAAAGCAGTAAGTGAAATATTTTAATAACAATTAATATTTATTGATTTTTAGAATATTTTTTGTTTCCTTGATGATAATTAATTCTAAATATATCATTTTTAATAACAAAATTTTAATATGTAATATTTTATTCTTTTTTTTCTTGAATAGATATCATGAAGCCAATAATGATGTTTTTCTTTATTATTGGTAAGACCTTCAATTAGATACTTATTTTCACAATTTTAATATATTAATTTTTCATGTTTTAAAATTTTAATTATTAGAAGACTTAAATATTTATAATATAGTATATAAAAGAATGTTGTAATATATGTAAAAAAAAATTAATTGAACATAAAAAGTCAATACATGGCATCACAGCAAAAATATTCATTGCTAGAGTCTATTCAAATATCTGTTTTACAATTTATGTTAAAGGAATGATGTTTTCTAAATAATAATCTATAAAACTTTTTTCAACTATTTTGCTGTTTCTTTATCAATTTTTTAAGATTTTGTTCCTGATTTTTAAAATGTTGGATTTCATTTAATAATATTTTAATTGTCATTTATAACAAGCAGATTTATTTAACTAAAAAAAATTGTAAATCAAACGAATGAAAATAATTACTGATTTATTTAATTAGAGAATTGTGTAAACATATAATTAGTAACTTTGTTAATTAAAAAGTTTGGTAAACAAGGGACTTTGTTAAAAACTGATAAATAATGGGTTGTTAATTAAAATTTTGATAAATAAGTAGGGTTGTTAATTAAAAAAGTGAATGATATAAAAAGACCAGCTCAGAATTATTCTATTTATTGAATTTCTGTTTATCATTAATCCTGCTTCTTCTTGTAATTGTTGCTTTTTGCTTGCTTAGCGTAATGTATCCTGAACTGTTACCAGTATTCACATTAATAACCATAATTTTAGACACTGGGAAATGAACTCCACTTCTTTAGTATATAGCTCATTGACATTAAATATCCAAATTTATTTGCTGAGTTTGAGCCAACAATCTGCTAACTATCATCAAGTATGTGACAAATGAGCTTCTCAACCTTAAAAAAAAAATTTCATGACTATTCTCTACGGGATTAAAACTGTAACAAGAAAACTACTAAGGAATTTTATTTGCACATATACATATGTGTATATAGAATTCAAATTTTCTGGGAAATAATATCCTCTTCACCATCTTTTTTCTTAGACTTGAGGTAATCTTTTATTTGTGAACTATTTTTTAAAACTTCCACTTATATTACAAACAAATCAATAATAGTTATAATTTAAATGATGTAATTTCTTGCATTTATGCATTTATCTATTATATAAAATTATTTTTTAAAGTTTATATGTTATAACACTTTATCTAACTTAGTGTCTCTTATATAACATGGCAGCTTTAGTTTAAATCAAAAAAACCTAGTTTGCTCCTTAAAGTTTAATTTTCATTTTTCCTCATAAAAAGTTTTAATTTAACAAAAAAAAAAAAAAAACAGATACCATGATTGGTATTAATTATGATGTAGTTTTGCATCAATTTTGTTTTTAAAGAAAAATTTTAAACAAAAAAATATAGTTTTAAAAAAAAAAATAGATTTTATTTTTTTAACTTTATAATTTGTGTTAAATAATTGATTTAGCGTGTCTGAAGATATTTAAAAATGATTAATATATGTGTGTGTTTAATGAGATGTGCACATAACTATAAATTGTTTGATAAGCTAATTTAATTTATTGGCAGTTTTTTTTGTTTAATTTGTGTTGCATACATCTGAAATTAAAAGAATATGTGTGCATTGTATATAATGATCCTGGGTATTTATCCACCATATGTGAATTTATCATATGTTTTTTCACCTTCCTGTGATATATACTGTTTCCACTTGAAGTGTTCATGAATGGCTGTGTTTTCTGTTGAGTAAAAACATTTCTCCCTGTGAATTATATATTATTTTTTTGCTTTATAATACAGGTTATTCAGAGGCAATTTATCATTCTATATTTTTGGTGGTGAGGGGAGCACATTCACCAGTGTAGTGAGCTTATTTTATAGTGGATTAAGACTGCTTTATTATGGATTGTTTTTTAATGCAAAAGTGAAATACATATGCGCACACATCTTGACAAATCATAAAATAATTTTTAAACTTCATAGATAATACAATTTTATAATAATAATTTTTGGAAAGTGTAATATTTAAACCTACCAGGTTTTAAATGCATTCTATGCTAACAAGAATAGAATGCCATTAAAATGTGTTTGTATTTGAATTCTAGTGTATTTGAACTCTAATATAATTGAACTTTATTGTATTTAAACTCTTATATTGTATTTAAACTCTGGTATAATTAAACTCTATATTGAAACTCTATTATACCTAAGCTTTTTTGTAATTGAACTGTGTTATATTATGTTGTAAATAAACATAGTTTTTGTTGATTGTTAGATTTGTTTCAGCAGTCTGTTCACTGTTGTCTATTCTACCAATTGACATTTGCCAAGAATCTCTGCTCTCCACAATCTAGAGATAATGTTAAATATCTGTGTGATGCTATAGCTGTGGTAGGCATTTATACTTGGTATTTTCACCAGTAAAGGCGAGGTCTACTGGCATCTTTGATGATATATATTTGGATGCTAGCTATCCATTACAATATATATTAAAAATATTGTACAATTGCAGTTCAATTAGTCATTTATTTCAATAAAACATGACCTATTATATATAAGATACAATGTGCATGAGAGGATATTTGAAACAAAATGTTGCACATATTCAGGATCTCCATATTTCCACAGGGTCTAACTGGTACACACAACAAAAAAAAACTTCATTGCAGATTATTGTATATTTCAGTATGAAATTAAAAAATCACAAACATATAATCACATTTACATTACTAACAATATACTTATTTTGTAATATAAACAAAAGCAATGGACAATTGTTTGTATAAATGTATTATCTATCAAAACCAAATCACAAATTGAAATCATTTATTACTAACATACCAAAATAATGGGGAGTCATTTCTGTTTTATAAAAATTATTGAATAACCAATCAAAAAAATAGTTATAAACTATTAAATTAATAAATATTCATTTAAAATAAATATAAAAAATAATGATTAAATATAAAGTTAGAATTAAAAGTTAAAAAACAAATAAAAGTGGAAGTAAATATGAGTGGTTAAGAAAACCGAGACAATTAACTGTCCTGAAAGAATATGTCAGGACAAGAGAGATAAAACTGGGACAAATCCAGAAAAACCAGGATATATAGACACTCTACACATATCATGAATCAAACGAACTACCAACAGTGTTATTTAAAGGCTCTTTGCTCATGTTGTGTTATATGCAGTAACTGAGTAAAGACTCTGATAAAGTTCACAGGGTGGAATATCCAATTATTGCTTCTGATTCTCAAATATTGCATAACATTGTGATCCAACTAACTATTAGATTATTTTATAATGTAATTTATTTTTTCATTAGTCCAATAATTTTCCATAAATTTCATTCCAAATAGACAATATAGTGCGTATAATAATTTTTCAAGAATAAATCATAATATAATTTTTTTTTTTAAACTTAGTTATATCAGATCACATAAAATGTATTTTGCTACATGAAATATATATATATACACAGTTGATATATGTAATTACTAAAAGAAAAAAAGATAGTGGAAATAATTTAAATTGAAGTAAGCTTTTATTAAATAACCATCTTAAAGTAAACAGTTGATATACTTATTCAAAATATTCTTAGCAGATGGTTTTTGAAAATATTAATTCAGAAAAAGAAAATACATACTGAAAATAATTATCTTTATAGACTTTTAGACATCGCCGTATAAATTCCACTTGAATAATTACAAGAATCTTAGTAATCTCGATAATTGATGCTATCACGTGATCTAGAAATATCGCAAACTAACTTGGTTGCAATTATAAAATATTTTCTGATAAAAATTTATGATTACAAATTGGCAAGCGATTTTTTTAATTAGTGATACACATGTTTGATAAAAGTAAGAATCCATTAATAATGGTGTTTACAAAAAAAATGAAAAAGGAGTTAATTAGCACGAATTGTCACACTTTTTTTCAATTGCTGCAGGTTGAAAAAAAAAAAAGATTTATTACAATCTTCAAAATATAAGTTTAAAATAGTATTTGGTAATTCAATATCATAAAGTTACCCACTTATAAAAGTTAAATGAGACTTGATAAAGATCGTGAAATAACACCATGATAAGATTATGATAGATCCATGCTTGATTTGCATAAAAATAAAGTGCATTTTGTTTTCATACATTTTCATATACCTAATAGTTTTAAGTCTTAACTTTGTTATTTATCATTCTTGTTAATATCAGATATCAAAATAAAATGCTGGAATTATATTTGGTCTCATTCATTATAAAGATCTTTTTTTATTATTATTATTTTAAAAAAATCGTAATTCAGCTGCATACTTATTTTATAACTTTTGATTGTAAAATGGTTTTAATGGAAAGCCGATTATATTTTTGATCGAGATAAGTTGTAATATCAGAAGAAAAAATTAAAACTTTTTTAATTGCTTTAACTAAATAGTTTTTTGTTGTTGGAAAATTAGCTCATTTTAGAATTTGTTTACATAAAAGATTATTAATGACATTGTTGAAAATAATTCCAAAAGCTTAGTAAAGTTGAAGAAGTTTGAAAAAATACTTAAAATCTATTCTTCAAAAGTTTATGATAAATCTTGTTATTATATATCACTATTTTTGTACTGCTTATATAATGAAAATTTTAATATAGATTATTTGAGAGAATATCAAAGATATTTTAATCACTTTGAGCAAAAACTTGGCAGAAAGTACATTTATTTAGTTATAATTTAGAAGGATTTTTAACTTTTTAAATCTTTTTTTTTTAAAAACTATTTAACATCTTAAACCAATTTATAAAAAAAAAAATCAGTTGTGTGTGTGTGTGTGCGTGCATTAAACATTAAGTGATCACACAACATCACATTCTTTGAATCTTTCTCTTTTACTAAAAAAAAATAATTTAAAAATTACTTGAAATGACACTAGAAGGCAATAATTTAATGAAAAAAACATTGTTAGCTGGAATTTTATCTTGATCAGAAACAAACTGGAGGAGATATTTAACTTGTAAACTTAATCTGAAACTTCTGAACCTTAATTTGGGACAAGAAAATATTTTTAAAATGTTTGCAAATTTTTGGGGGGATTGATTTTTGTAACATTTAAAAGAGTATATATACCATATATACAATATTTATGATAAACTCATTTATATATATATATGATAAACTCACTATTCTGCCAAAGTGTAGTTTAATATATAAAGGAACTTCCTTTGAGGGCTATATATTATGCTGTAATGGCAATTAGAAGACACTTATGATGTAAAATGTCTTTCCTTTAATATTGGTTTAGACAGATAACAATGGAAACAGATCTGTTAATTTTTGGAAAATTTAATAATATTCAATATATTTAAGTGTGTTTTTTTTAAAGATGGTATTATATTAATATAATTTAATTAATAATAACTGAAAATTATTTAACTACTGAAAGATAGTTAAATATTTAAACTATTATCATAATTTTTTTGTGTGAATATGGAAAATTAAAGTATAATTTATTTAGTTTTTTATTGTTAATATTTTAATGCAATTAATGACTTTTAATTATTATTTATTCACCAAAAGCCTTGTTTATTATCTAATTATTTTAGATTTATCTGGCTGATATGCTCATAATATTATTCTAAAAGATGGGAATTGTTTTTTGGTTGTTGTTTTTTTTTTGGATACTTTCTTCATTGATAAAAAAAAAATGAATTTGTTTAAAACCAATCCCATAATCATATATTTGGCAAAAATCTTATTTATATGATTGAGCATTTCTTTGCCAACTTCATTATCTGTAGCTTAATTTTATTCCCTATTATCTTTATCATATAATTTCTTTTTTGTATGCTTTGAATGACCATTGCTTTATTTGCTGTACTATAGTTCTATTTTGGTTAATCTGCTAATTATAGTTTATTCTTCATTATTGCATCTTATTTCATGGGTGGGTTTACCTTTTTGCATAATAATTTTTCTGTGTAATCATTATATCCTTTTAATTTCAATCTCTATACATAACCAATCTTCATATTTCAATTATTTTTTAGTAAGAGTCTCAATGACCTGACATTGGTCAAGATCATATTAGATCAATATTTTCTTAACAATGGTTAAATATAATAAATTGGGTGAAAACTGGTTAGAATAAAATAATTATTTAATATTAGTTGTTTATTTCAATTGTGTTGAATTGATTATTAATACATCAATATTTATATCAAGAGATTGATAACTCATATATAAATGTAATTCACTTTAAGTGATTTACTGAGACACCACGTTGAGATGTCAAATGCAATATGATATCAACTAGTAATTGATTAGGCATAAAAACAAAAATCAGCAAGTATACAAAAATGGTATTTTCAAATATAACAAAATGCTGACTGTGCTAAATGATGATTTGCAAGGATATGTATTAAATACGTTATTATTGATAATCAAGCAAAATACTCTGTAATATTTTGTAATAATTATATTTATAAATGCAACATCTAACACTCAATAGTTGTTTTTATTTTTACTTAAAACTGATAAGGCTCATGATGTTGAATTAATCTTTTAATGAAGGAGCATTCTATAGACATGGTCCTATTTTTTTATCTTTTTTGTTAATATTTATTATTACTGCTTTTGTTTCGCGCTAGCATAAAGCATAGAATTGAAAGTAATGATTGTGCGCACTAACTACTCTTTGTTAATTAATCAGGGTTGAAATAACATATATATAAAATACATATTTTGCGGGTTCATCCGTGTTAAAAACTTTTAATATTAATATACTGACGTTTCGACTTGGTCACACAAGCCATCCACAGAGTTATAAAAGGTAGAAAGACGGATGTAGAGGCGCTACAATCACTGATTTGAATAAAATGTTAAAATTCCACCAATAGCAAAAAATGTTAAATTTAGGAATGTTTTTTAAGTCGAAACGTCAGTATATTAATATTAAAAGTTTTTAACACGGATGAACCCGCAAAATATGTATTTTATATATTTAACCCGTGCAAATCTTCGTTTTAACATATATATATATATGAATGAGAATAAAATGAAAAAAATTAGGGTAACACTTTTAGATTTTATATATTTATCAAATAAATGAATCAATATAACCCCGCCATGATTATATGTCTATATTCTATATTAAGTGATTTTGAAAATATATATATATAGTGATGGGGATAATGATAATTGAACTCCATCACAAGTTAATCTATCCACATGTAAATCAAAAAAGTAAAAAATATGTCTATAGGCATAGTGTGTGTATGCATGCGATATCCAAATACATTTTAATGATAATAGAATATAATTGTAAAAATTTAATTTTATTTTTATATTTTCTTAAGTTTTATTTTATTGTATTGATTGTCATATAAAATTGGAAACAGAGTTTTGTTTTTATTTTTTTAAAGTAAAATTAATTAAAAGAGGGAGAAAAGTTGAACAAGCTAATTACAGGATAAGAATTAGTAGAAAAAAAAAAAGTCCTTATTTTTTATATAGTTTTTATTTAAAGAGGACAAAAAGAATTTTTTCTCTTTTATCAAAGCTACTTAATTTCTGACTTTTTTTTACTATTATATTAATTAGATATTTTGTGATTTGTAATATTAATGTCTTTGTCGTTGTCATTAATTAAAGTATCTATATATAAATTTAATGAGGCCAGGAGAAGAGGATTCAGCATTTTCTTTTATGTGGCTACTATAAATAGAGGTTTAAAAACAAAAAAAGCAAGCAAGCCGTGGTTACAAAAAGAAGAGAAGATGGAGAAGCTGTGTTTAAGTACGTGTAGTAAGCACAATTTAGGCAGGAAAGAACTTTATTAATGTTCAGCTGAAAGACTTCAGGATGATGATGGCAAAATTTAAAAAAAAAAAAGTTACGTTTATATAATAAACAAAAAGAATCTTGTTATAACGCACATTACTAATTTGTTGAAATGAAAGTGATCTTGTCAGAATATTGATATATAATTTTACAAATATAAATCAAATGGAGAAGTAAATATTCCAAAATATGCTAGCCCTAATCATCATCATGCTATCATATTCTGGTCACTGAATGTCAAGTGCCTGTCTGTTAAGAAGATATCAGAAAAAAAAGTCTAAATAAAAACTTCATACTTATAATAAACCCTATCCTGTAATCATACATATGGTAGAAGTATCTGAAGTCCTGGGCCTTTTATCAAGTTGGCAGAAGAAAAAATGAGAGAGGAGCCAAGAAACCAATTACTGGAGACAAAAGAGCTCCAGACATTTACTGTCTTATTAAATTGTATGATTAAAAAAAACAATTAAATGTAAATTTACCAATTTTTTGATTACAACTCCAGGAAATGGGGTTCTTTTATGTATTATATAAATACTTAACTAATTTTTAAATGCATCAATATATGTATATCAACGTATTTTATTTTGTGTGTGTGTTTGCTGAATCATATAACGTTTTTTTAATATTTAATAATTATATTCTAGCTTTTAATGAATTGATAGTGATAGATTTACGTAAGTATTTAATATCCTAGATTTAGATTTTTTTATGTGGTTGTGGTTAAAGGACGGAAGTGGGAGGTTTTTTTTACATTTAATTTTTATTTGTATGCAGAATCAAAACTCTCCATACAGTAGTGCCACTCAGTGCAAATCAGTGTAATTAATGGATGCAGGAAAGTTTGTGCATAAAATCCCTATCTAGTGCCTACTCATCCAATACCCTCATACTAATTTCTAGTTTGCAGCTTTAATCAGTGAGGAGCCTTGGATTTGAGAACACTGCACTGTGCTCTCCTATCCAAGATTCCTCACTGATGAAAGCCATAAGCTAGAAATTAGTCTGGTGATATTGGATGAGTAGGCACTAGATAGGGATTTTATGCACAAACCTTCCTCCTGCATTCATTGATTACTCTGACCTGCACTGAGTGCTGCTACTCTTTGGAGAGTTTTACCTCTCTATAAACAGCTTGTGTAAGCATAAAGAATTGTGATCAAATGATGTTTAGTGGGTTAATTTTTATATTTGTTTATATTATCTTTAAAATTATGACTATGGAAGGGATAATATTAAGTGTACAGTAGTAAATTATTGCAAATACCTATGGAGTTTATCCAAAGTATGAGTCCTCTTATAGTCAACACAATAACTAATTATAATTACTAAAATACCAGATTCTTATATCAACTTAAATCTTATCTCTGGTTTTCTTTTTATTTAAAAATTTAAGTTGTTTTTACAAGTTTTAAAATGTCATACCAGGTTCTAAAATGTCTTTATCTCAGGATTCAAAATTAAAATGCATTTGGAATCAGGAAAATGATAATGTACCATCTCTAAAATATATTAATTATTCAAATTATACTCTAGACATTTTATATTCTTTACTTAGCTTTGTTATCAAACATTTGGATTTTAAGTAAGTAGAAATGTGAATACACAATAATGAAGTATTTAAATATTTAAACAAAGTTTAACTAGCAAATTAAAACATTTCTAAGTATTTCTAAATATTTTTAAGTTTTTTTAAGTGTAACTATTTCATTTCTATTACCTATAAGCATTTCTAAATTTTATATCTTTTCATACAATTTTCAATAAGTACTAATATGGAATAATTTCGCAGGTAGGAAGTGTTTATTTTATACTATCAGCCACATTACAAGTGCATTTGAATTAAAACAAATAAATATAATATTTTTCTTCTTATAATGAAGGTAAAATAAATAATATGTAAAACAGATAAATAAATTCTGTGTGACCATTTAAAATATACTCTTATAAAATAATTAGTAATAAAATTTTATTAAATAATATGATACTTTAGTATCAAACCTGCAACACAAAGCATGTATTAAATCTACTGCACCTTTTCACATTCATATCAATCCACTGATACCGTTGTAATCTTGTGATCTGACCAAAATAATGTGTACATAAATCTTGTACATAACTTTTTTCAACAAAAATAAAAAGAATGTGTACATGGATCTTGTATATGATATTTTGGTAAAAATTACTAAGTTATCAGAAAGTTGATATGAATGTGAACAGGTGCAGTAAATATAATATGTGTCCTGTATTGCAGGACTAAAAATAAGTAAAAAAAATTGTAAAACATAAATATATAGATCATTTTCAATAACAAATGCTTTCAAATATCTATGACTTTCAACATTAACAAGTTTCCATTAAAAAAGTACAACTTTTAACATTAACAGATATTTAAAAAAATGTGACTTTCATAAATATACATGACTTTCAACATTAACAAGTTTTAAAAAAATGTGACTTTTCAACAATAACAACTTTTAAGAATGACATTTAAATAAAATTCATTATATATTGGTGAATTAAAAATTGAAGCTTTAACTGACTCTGAAAATCAAGCCTCTATACTATCAGAATGTATGTATACAAAAATTATAGCTGTACAAAAGAATATCTCATTTCTTCCAGTAAAACAAATTCAAGTTACTCTAGCAAATGAAGAAAGGACTAGGCTTTTTAACAAGCAAGTCTTAGTTACCTTTATTATTAATGGTACTGAATTTGAACATGTGTTTTTCATCATGCTTGGATTAATACATGAAGTCATTATAAGATTCTGACTTTATGATGATTTATAAATGTAAAATTGAGTTCCAAAATAAAAAAAATTATGGTGAAAAAAGGCTTAAGTTTGAAAAGGGATCACATACCTTTCTAGTCAATTATTGTGTATCCATGATACATCAATTGATGATAGCATTCTAACTAAAGTAGAAAATGTCTGTGAAGTTAATTCCAAATTTAAGGATGTTCAAATACAATTAAAGAATAATGACTCTTTCTAGCAAAAATTTATCCTATTCCACATCAATATCAGAATGAGGTACAAAATCAAATAGAAAGAATGATAGAATGGAAAATAATTAAAAAGTGTCTTACTCTATGTTAATCAACTAATGATTATAAAAAAGAAGAACAATTCTAAAAGAGTTTGTATAGATGCTCGTATGTTAAACCAAATGACAATTCCTGAGTGTGATATTTCTCCACATGTACATGAACTCCTTGTTAAATTTCAAAATAAGTCAACTTTTTCTACATTTGATCTAAAAGCTAGTTACTGACAGATATCACTACATGAGGAGGATCAGCAATATACATAATTTCATTTTAAAAGACAGTCATATTTTCCGATGTATATCCTTTGGCCTCATTAATAGTGTAGCTCACTTGATTAGATGTTTAGATATGGTCTTTTCATGACAACTGAAGGAAAAGATCATCATGTTAGTGGATTATATAATTATTGCATCAGGTAATATGGAAAAGCATTTGGAATGATTACAACTGTTTTTTTCAAGAGTGTTCCAAAAATATTAGAGAAATGCACTATAGCAGAAAAAGAAATTGCTTTTCTGGGACATTTAGTCTATAAGCATGGTATCCAACCCCATCTGGAAAAGATAATTGCTATACAGCAATTACCTATACCTAAAACAGTAAAACAGTTAAAATATGTTAAAGTCTTTCTTTGGCATATGCAACTACTACCATAAGTTTCACGAGAACTTTGCTGGAGACACTTTATATTTTCTAAATTATTAAAAAAAATGGAAAATGGCACTTGACCATTGAACATAATAATGACTTTAATAAGATTAAAACAAATTTTCTAAAATATGTTATTTTGGAATATCCTGATTTTAGTAAAACATTTTATTTATAGATGGATAGTAGCCACTATGGGCTAGGAGTAGTACTGTATCAACTTAATGATAATCAGATGCCTCAGGTATTATATTTCTTAAGCAGGTTCTTAAAAGGGCAGAGCTGAACTATTCCATTATGGAAAGAGACTTTATCTGTTGTCTGAGCATTCCAAAAATTGTGCCAGTTTGTGCTAGGCTCTGAAGTGGTTATGTTGTCAGGCCATAGAAGTTTGGAATTTCTAAATCACAGTTATTTAAATAATGAAAGGCTTATTATGTGAAGCTTATATCTCCAACAATTTGCTGAAGATATTATTAGTTGACCCCATATCTTCCTGACAGCTAAAAACCCTGATACTCAAAACATATGTATTAATAATATGAATATTATACAGGATGAATCTATAAAGGAAGATTATAAAAATCTCTCTATGATTCAAAGTCAGGACATTAAATTAAACAGAATTCTGATTATCTAAAATAGTCATGGTAATAAAACTCAAGCAAATAAATATATTTAAAAAGTATGTCAAAAGTATAAGGTATATTAAAATATTTTAATATTTAAGATGAATGTCAATTCTGAGGAATCAGTGAGAATTGTAGTTTCACAATTTCTTAATTGATAAATTAATAGTATATACCCATAATAAATATGGTCATTAAGGGGCTCCCAAAATTTTTTATATATTAAAATATTTTATTATAGAAATATGTATAGGAAAATTATACAAAGCATTAAATCATGTGACATTTGTCTTAAACCAAAATATTGTAATATGTCTTATGCAGATGTGCTGCAATGAGGCTAAAAAATTGTTAGCCATCGATTTTTATGAACCTCTTCCACCTTTTAACTGGCAAAAATTTATCATGATTGCATATGCATATTTAGTACACTGGTAGCAGCATATCCTGTACCAAAAGCAAGGGCAAATAATGTTATTAAATGTTTAATGAGAAATCAATTTCCTATTGTTGGTAAGCTGTGCCACCATATTCATGTCTCACCAATAGAACCACTGAATATAAATTCAAGGAATAAAACTCATTATGAGCTTCATAAGGAAACCACAATTAAATCCTTGTGAGCATATAATAAAAGACTTGAGTAGATTATTTCAAATCTACATACCAGGTAATCATACTTAATGGGTTTGTAAATTGCCTGAAATTTTCAATTATATAAATGTAACTTATCATGAATCTACTGATTTCTCTCCCATGATACTAAATTATGTAAGACATAAACCTATTCTAATTAAAACTCCATTACCAATAGTTAGGGGAAATGTTCATATTCAAATAGATTGAGAAAAAGCAAAGATTAAGCTTAAAATTATGGCAAAAAAATAACTAAACAGTCACATAATAAGCCACATACTCCTTCAAAGTAGATTATTTGTGTTGTTACATGCACCTTGTGTAAGCAGTGTTCAAAAGGATAAATACAAAAAATTCTTAAGTTTATATGAGGGTCCTTACAAAATTATGAAACAAGTGGGAGAGAATGCTTTTATTCTATCAAATCCAGAATGTATTAGAGGAACATATAATGCATGAAGCCTCATTTCCTATTCTGTCAGAAAATAAAGCAGAAGCAATCAAAATTAATATAAGAATTAGCAATTTAAGTGTGATATTGTAGGGTTTGTGAGTGTTCAAAAGCAAATAAACAGACAATATTAGATTACAAGAGAGAAAGATATTTTTTGTTTGATTGTTGTTGGTAAGGAAGATAAGCATTATAAAATTTAAAAGTAAATGAAGGAGGAGAAGTTGTGCACTTTTTATTGGAACACCCCATCAGAAAATGAAATTGGCAATAAAATTTGTTTTGGCATAATTTTAAATTTTATTAAATCAAAAAGTAGATACTTATTAAACAAGGAAAAATAACTCTCATTCTAGCTATCATAAGATTTAAACTTAGGTTTAGTCAGTTTAAAGTCATGCAAAGAATATAAATGCTGGGTAAAATAATTGGTTACAAATATACATAAAATAATAAACTATAAATTTATTATAGTTACAAATAAGTAAATATTTGATATTTAAAATTATAGTAAAGTTCAAATCTAATTCTTCTAAACAAATATGCTTTATATAGATAGATAATTATTATCTGTGCACATCTAATATAATAAAAGCGATTCTTATTTCTGGTTAAATCTTAAATTATATTTAAAAATAAATAACTAATATTCACTTTACAAATTTTGTGATTAAAAATCATAAAAGTAATATCAAAGCTTATTCATATAAAAATAAAATCAAAATGATCTAAATCAATATAAAATAAATTGTGTTCTATTCAGTTTCTAAAAGGGATTATTTTTATTGAGAAATATTTTAAACAGAAAATATTTCTTTTAAATATATATTAAATACTAACAACTCACTAAATATAGAATCAAAGAAGTGAGAAAAATCAACCAACAAATAGTCTGAAAACAATCATTAAAAAAATTGGGGGAATATCAAATTGAAAAAAAAAATCAAGATCAGAGAACAAGTAACTGATTTTTTTTTATTCTAAAAGTTTGCAAAAAAATTTATTTAAATATTATTATTTGTGGAAAAAGTAATGCATTTTACCTACTTAATCATTTAAATGATATAGCATATAAAGCTTCACTAAAATGCAAGAGTAAATTAAATTGATCTCTACAGGAATTCAACAATTGATGGTTCTTGGAAAATTTATTGAAATTGTTATATGGAGAAAATAATATAAAATGAAAAAGGGAAATTGTCTGTAATCCCAAATTGTGATCAAGAAAAAAAGTCATTAAAGGAAAACCTTGTGAGTACTATATTTACATTGGATTTAATTCCTAAACTAGTTGAAGTATTCATGTGTCATATGAGTCAAAATAATTTGATAAGATCAAATTATCAGCCAGGGATAAATAAAAGGCAAATTATTTCTGACAGATATAAGTATGCATTTTAACATTATCTAGAACTAAAATAGTAATAGATAATAACAGAACTGGGTGTGAATAGAAAAGTATACATTGTATTCAAAGATAAATCTTAAAGCATGTTTGAATAAAATCTTAATTGAAGAAATGATCGAAAATGAGCAGTACTAATTTTAATATTACCTTTATGTAATGTTTAAAAAAATTATATTGAGCATTATATAGATTAAAGGATGATTATATTTATATGTGTATTGAATAACAGCAGTCTGTTAGAAAAAAATAAAATAAATGTAAGAGAGTAAAACCATACTAGAAAATATTTAATAAAGAATAAAATATTCATGGAGAGTAAATTGTTGAATAACAGATGAAATAAACCTTAATACATTATGAAATTTAAATGTATGTGAAAGATAATACTATTTTATTGTTAAAATAAAAATGGAAAATGTTTTTTTTTTCTTGATAATAATATTAACCAAAATAAGTAAGGAATCATTTGAATGCTGAATTATTTATTACTAATGTTAGGGGTGTATAAGACAAATTGCAGATAATCTTTAATTGCTAAAGGAAAATAAAAATAAATGCTACATTGTCAATAACCTGACGTCATGTAAATTTTGATAATTGTAATAATCTTTGGATAAGAACAAATGGAGAAAAACTGATTGTAATATTAACATTCAATTCGTGCAGTGTTTGAAATGAAAGTGATAATAATATTGATTTCAATCAGTAGAAATCCTGTGTCAGTAAAAGTTAAAGTTTTTTTTTGTTTATTTGTTTGTTTGTTTAGGGACTTATATTTTTTAAAAAATCTTGCAACATCCATTTGAATATATATTAATTCTATACTTTAAATATAGTTATTATGACAATAGGAGGGGTTACATCAATAGCTATTGAAATTAATAATTGATTTAATTTGATTACCTGTCATTATTTATTTTAAAAGTTATGTTTTATCAAATATTGTTATATAATTAAAATCAAGAGATATGATTAATGATTTAATGAAATGTATCATAAAAGTAGTTGACAATATGTATAATATAAAGAGGTATAGGTTGACTTTTAAATATATAATATTGAAAATGAGAAAGACTGATATTTTAAATTTGATCTTATGTTTTACGATGAACAATTTAATAGTTATACGGAATTATAATTAATTTTAGTTTGTAATTTGTAGAAACAATTAGTTATAAGAATAATATCAAACAAATATAAGTCAGAAATATGAATATAATAATTAAGTCATTAGATAAAGCAGAGATAGATAATTTATTTAGAATACATCAAAGGGTGGTCTATTAACGTCTAGCTGAATCTTATAAATTGTAGATGAAAATTATTGCAGGAAGATATAGGGGTTCAGATTTACTAGTGCACCACCTACAATTCTTATTGATTGTATTTTAGTATATATGTTGAAAATAAAACTATAGGAAGATGGAGTTTGAGATCAAAAGACTAATTGATGATTTTATAATTATTATCGTAATATCTTCTTAAAAATAAATAAATAAAGATCAAAGGATGAATATCGTGGTATTTAAAAATACACAAAAAGTGACATTTCACCGTATTATAATAAGATTAATGTATTGAAGCAAGAATATAATAATTAATATTTTCAACTTGTTTTTATAATTTAAAGCCTAACTTATAATGGGTTGATAATTGTAAAAGAAAGAGAAGAATGATGATATAATGAAAACATCTGCTTTGTGATATATATATATATATATATATATATATATATATATATATATATATATATATATATATATATATATATATATATATATATATATATATATAAGAGAGAGAGAGAGAGAGAGGTAAATATCACAACAACACCATATTATATGAAAATATAATTTCTTTATTATAAATATCTAAAAAGTAAAAAAGGGAATAGATAATTTTCAATTGTTTATAATGTTATTATATTATATTGGTATATAACTTTATTAGTATTGTTATTTTACATTATCTGTTAGTTAAAATGTTTATTATAATACCTTGTAAATAATATAATTAAAGTTTGTTAGATGTGATATGTTGGACTATTTCCGTAGAAAACTTTAAACTTTATTTAAACTTTTCAAATACAAACAACTTGTTAGTAATAACACACAAATGAATGGTGAGCATATGATGTTTGATGGTTAAATAAAGAATATGTGGTAATTTTGAGGTTAATTAATATATTTATAATGATATTACATGTGGAAAAAAATGTGAATAACTCTATGTTTGTGTGTTTAATTTTTACAAAACCAGATATATTGAGTTTTAAAGTTTATATCTTTGCTAGAGACAATCTCTAGTTTAATAAATGATTAATAATAGTCATTACTTTATTTATCTAAAGTGGATGGTGTCAAAAATGTGGGTTGAACTGATATGACACTTGCCATTCAAAATGTAATTATTTAAAATAGATAAATATTTTTATATAATAAAGATATATATGAGAAATAGTGACCTGGACCAACTAATGAATGCTAGTTTAGCACAAAATGCATCTTGGGAATCATTTGTTTTTTTATTATATCTTTATTTATATGAATTTAAATGAATATGTGATAATATTGAGGCTATTTAATAAATTTATATACATATATTTATAAAAGACTTGAACTCAGACTTTCAGACTTCCTCCAGCTATCCAATCCATCTTATACAACTGATACGCATGACCACATAATGTGAAAAAGATGTGATCATCTGTATTAGTTGTACAAGATGGAATGGACAACTATAGAGAACTTGAAACTCTATTGAGTTTAGTGTAGACAATATACATATATTTAAATGTGTAATATATAAAGAGCCTGGTAATAGCTCTAAACAAGCTTATTTATTTAGAGCTATTAGCAGGCTCTTTATATATTACAAATTGGTAATGCAGACTATATAAGTCATGTGACATGTGATGTTTTTACTTATATATATATATATATATATATATAATAATGTATATATATATACATATATATATATATATATATATGTATATATATAAACATTATACATATAAACATAGTTCATACCAATTTAATGTAAGGGAAAAAATATGAAATTAAATTTTAAATATATAATCAATATATATATATATTATTTATTCTCAAATATTATTCCTCTAATAATTCAAATATTCTTTATACAAAATCATTCTTACACATCTCAATTTAATTCTTTATAATTAGTTAACTATCAAGCTCGTATCTATCAAATTTTACTGATTTTTTTTTACATATAACATAAACTAAAATATAAAACGTTTCTTATATTTTATCATTAAATTTTATCTTAATTTTTTTTTACTTAATATATTATCAACAAATCTATTTATTTTCCTTTTTTTAACTAAAAATCCATTCTTTAAAAATTTCATTTCACTTATATACTTTCTTTTATAAGTCTTGCATTATATAATTTTATACAGTCAAGTATTTCTTTTAAAAATATTTGTTTAAGTTGATTCATATGTACATAAATTTTATCATTTTTATCATTTTGTTATTGCTTTAACCTTGTACTTAATTTTTTTTTGTAATACCAATATATAACGTTTCTGTATTATCTTTAAAACAATCTAAACATTTACTAATTAATATAAATTGAATTTCTTTTTTCCAAAAAATTTAATTTTAATTATTATTAATCAACAAATTTAAACATTTTTATAAAGAGGACAAATAATTATATTTTTTTATTAATTATGTTAAAAACAATTTCTTAATTTTATTTAAAAACCATTTTAAAACATTAAACTCAATATAAATTATTTTATTTTCATTATTTTTGTTTAATATTATTCTATTATTTATTTTTTTAATTTTTTATTACAAAACAATTTATTAATATTATTAGAGTAGTCATTTATAATACATTTAAATTTTATAATTTCAATTTCTTTTTTTAATAAATCACCATTTGAACATAAATTAATTGCTTTATAAATTTTATTATTGATAACATTAATTTTATTATTTTTATCTATATCTAAATATCAATTATTCAATAAACCATAGAATGAGTTTTTCTTTTTATAAACAGAAATTTCAATAATTTATTTTTAATATTGTTTATTTTCTTTATTACTTTTACAAAGCTTCATGTAATTATAATCCACTATTGATGGTTTTGATTGCACCAGCAATCTTCTTCAGAACTATAATGAACACAATACAAATACTTGAATACAAGAACATATAATTTTACATTTATATATATATATATATATATATATATAGATATATATATATATATATATATATATATATATATTCTGACTTATAATCAATATTCCTATGTCTACATATATCTCTATATAACTCTATATTTATTACATCTTTATATATTATATATTTTTATCTTTTTTATATTTATGAATCAATATTTCCTATAATCATATATATATATACACTATTTTTATTTTATTTTTTATTATTGTGTTCCTTTTTTAAAAAAAAATTATTTAATTCTAATGTTATATAGTCATATTTTATATCTTACATTATTATCTATTATATTGCATTCAATATGTATTTTTTAATATATTTTTAATTTATTTATTACTAATTATTTTAATCTATTTTTTATTATTTTTTAACATATTTTATACCTATCACTACTAATATTTTCAAAGCTTAACTGTTAACCATTCAAACTTTTAAATTTTCCAATTATATAAAGTAGCTCCTTTATATTTTTTATATAATTTAATTTATTCTTATTTTTAATCCCTACTAATGTTATTTATTTATTTTATTATGTCAAATTTTTTTTCAAGCCCAAATCTCTATTTTATACTTGCTTAATATTATTACTATGAATAGTTTCTATATTTTTTCATCCCTTTTATTATTTGTAAACTGTATCATTTTTATACAACCCTTTCTAACCTCAAGGTATATAAATAAATCAGTAAATTTCTATCATATTTATGTTGTAATAGACTTCTATATATTGAATTTTTTGTTTCTCCATATAATTTACCTTTATATTATTAATTTTGTACTTTTTACAATTATTTTTCATACATTCCATTTATTTTATTATCTGAATTTTTATTATAATTACTAATATACTTATTTTCTAAAATATTGATCACATTTTTTCTTTTTTTATTAACTATTCCAACATTTATTTTATTTATTTTTTTATAAATTTTACCTATAACTTTATTTAAATTTTTAACTACTTAGTTATTTCCTGTCTTTATACTTATTTAATTAATTTTATTTATAATATTATTACTGCTTTTTTTTTCATTATTATTATTATTATTAGTTATATAATCTATCATATTTTCTATTAACCTAATATTAGTATTTATAAATTTATTTGGATAATCATTATTTATAAATTCTTCTTTTATTATTTGTTTAATATAATCTTCTTTACGTAAACAATAATTTACTGTTCTATGAATTCTAGAATTTATTGTATTTATTTTACATTTGCATCTTAGTGTCAGTTAATTATATTATTATCAATATTACTTTTTTTATGAATTGATGTTTCAATCCTATGTTTACCTTCTTCATTTGACTTAATCAACTTTTTATGTAAATATGTCAGTATATTATTCTCCTTTTTTTCCACAGTAAATTTAATATTTTTATGCATACTATTAACATCTTCTATCTATCTCTAATTGTATTTTATTAAAAAATCATGAATAATCATCCACATATCTTTTAATAATGATTGGAGTCTTATTATTCTCTAACATTAACTTCTCCAATTCTTCCGTATAAATATTTTTCAACACTCTATTTAATGCTTTTGCTATTAGTAAACCTTTTTGTTTGTTAAACCTATCATTAAATTAAAATGTTATTTCTTTACATCATAATTCTATAATCTCCCTCCTTTATTGTTTATAAGTATATTTATTCCTTTATTATTATCTTTTTATACTTACTAATTACTATATCTATTGCTTTGTTGACATTGGTATTTATATATATTGATACAAAGTCCATTTTTATCATTGTTAAATTATAATTACTATATTTATTTATATATTTTTAATTTTACTTATTAAAATTTTATCATTTGTTACATTTGATTTACAGATAGTATGAATATATTTCTTTAACATTTTATTTGCCAGCATTTAGATACTTTATCACAATATGAATTATTACTATTAATAACTGGTCTTAATGGAACTCCTTCTTAAAAAATTTTAGATGGTCCCTAAATTTTAGCTGCTATACAATTTTTAACCCTTAAATAATCAAATGTATTATAGTCAATTATATCCTTTTTATAAAAATCTCTTATTATTATATATAGTCATATATTCAATAATTTAATATAACATTTTTTTTAATTTTTCCAAATATATTATCTTTCAACATGTTATTCATTTTTATATAGTCCTCTTATTTATCATTATCAATTTATTCCCTTTATCTGACTTTATTGAAACTATTTTGTCCTTACATTTATTCTTTATTTCTTTAATATCCTTTATTTTAACAATATCATATTCTTTATTTATTCCTTTATTTTTATCTTTATTATTTATTCTATACATCATATTTTCTATTGCATTGTTAAATTCTTTCTTCCATACTTATTTTTTATTACTAATAATTGTACTACTATCTATATTCTTATAATAATAGATTTTGTAATTTTCTTCTATGTACTTCTGTGCTATTTTTTCTTTTAATAGTCTCAATTCTATTATATCAATATTACCACTATGTTCATATGGTATATATTTATTTTCTTTACTTCTTTTTTTTCTGTTAATTCTATATCTGTCACATTATATATTTTATTCTTATAATCATTCCTTTTTTCTCATCTTTCTTTACTCTTTCTTCTTCTTTTAATCTTCTTATTTTCTTTTTATGTCTATTCTCTGCAGTCTTATTTATCAATAACTTTTTTAACCTAGATAATTCTCTAAAAAAATTTCTTCTTTCTTAATTATTTTCCTTGTTTATATTGATTCGATATTTATTTTTTTTTACATAACCTTTTTTATACTATAACTATTATTAATATTGAAATACAAGTATAGTGTATATATTTAACCTAGTTGTAATTAAAGGGGATTTAAATCCAGACATTTAAGTTTCCTACAATCATTTACTCTATCCAATATAATGGATAACCATGACCATATACATTTTAAAAAATAAATGATTTCCAGTATTTCATGCTCAACCAGCACTCATCAGTTGATTTGGATCATCATCTCTTGTATGTATATATAATCAGTGCTCAATTTATATTAAAACAGCAAATCTACACAGATTAATGGATGCATCAATCCTCTCCACTCTCTAATACTGTAACCATTTGTATTACTAAAAAGCTAATGATGGAATGCTCAAATCTATGATGATGCCAATATTATATTCATATTTAGTCAATTTGATTTCTCATGGGTATAACTATAATAGTGACATCATCAAGGACTCCTTTGAGCAATCCATCATTAGATTGATATGGATAGCTAAATAGTTGAGAGTGAAGAGGGTTAAAGTCTGTCCATCACAGTAAGTAGATTAGCTGTCTGAATATAAATGCAGCATTGATTATATATGTGTGTGGAAAATGATGATCTGAACTAAATGATGAGTGTTGTTTGAACCTGAAATATTTATATTGGAGATCATTTATCTTTTTCACATATATGTGATCATGTGTAATTGTTATATTGGATAGGTAAGTTAAAAGTCTGGGTTCACATACCCTTAATTATAACTATTAATAAATACTTTAATATCCTCTTTTCAAATTCTTCTATAAACTTGATTTTGTTTCTTATAATTTTCCTATAAGTATTAATCCTTATAAATTTTGTAATCCTTATAAATTTTGTTATTATATCCAACCTTTTAAATTCTTTTAAAATTTTTTATACTATTATTAATATTATTTAATTTAATAACCAATTTCCATCTTTCATTTAAATAATCCACTGTTGCTTTACTTTCCTTTTCTTAAACATAGTCTATTAAATTCTTGAAGTTTCTCATATTCTTTACATAACCACTCACTCATATATATATATATACTTTTTTATCCAAATCTATTTCCTGTATTTTTTATCTTCTTTATGAAGTATTATAACTTTATCTTTCTTATTGTATTGCCAAATTCATATAATATTAATATCATTTACTTTCTTTATTACTTTTACAATGCTTCACATAATTATAATGCACTATTGACAATTTCAATTTCCCCAGCAATTTTTTACAGAACTATAACAAACAAATGATATATACATGAATACAAATATGCATGAAAATATAACTTTATTTATATATATATATATTAAATCATCCCACATGATTAAGAAATCCAGTACTGCCCTCTGTGAACTAATATATAAATACATTAGAGTTCGTATTTCAAAATACCATTTTGACTTGGCTATTTTGAAATACGAACTCTAATGTATTTATATATTAGTTCACAGAGGGCAGTACTGAATTTCTTAATCATGTGGGATGATTTAATTGCTTAATATTTGTATATTTATTTCAGTATAGCGTTATGCACTGGATTATTTTATTTATATATATATTCTAACCGATCATTTGCATATTCACTTCTGGGCAATATAATATTAAATAAAAATGGGTTAGTTCAGTTACAGATTACATTTGTTATAACAAAAATGATTAATAAATAAAATATTCTGTATTAATATTAAAATGCTCCACTAGCTCAAATTCAAAATTAAGAATAAGGTTCATTTTATAAAATAAATTAACAAATATTTATTATTTCATGAGACTTGGAAGTGAAAATACAGGTGACAAGAAAGATTACATTGAGCCAATATCCCACAGAATACTACCTCAATGGCATAAGAACACTATCCCCCCTATTACTATCTCAAATAAGTAAACTTATAGTATTCTTATGACTTTAATAACTCCTACTCATTAAGATTAAAGTAATAATTAAATCTTAATCTTCTATTCATAATGATTTAGCTCAATAAAATCTCAGGTTCATAAAATTATTCTAAGATAATCAAATCACTGTAGTAAAACATGAAAAGGGATTTTTATGTCATACTCTTCTACACTTAAACTAATAATAATAAATAATAATAATAATATTCTTCATTGTATGAACTAATTCTGTATATCTTTTTCTTCACTATAATTTTATTACTATAATAAAATAATAAAATACTATCATATAATCTTTTATTTCCATATAACAATGTAAGAAAATGTGGTAGCATTTATAATCTGACAAATAAAGGTGTGTGGCAATGAATAGCATATAATTCAATGTACCATTATGATAACTAATTTATGACCATAAGATAATGTCAAATTATGATTACTTAATTAAATGAATACCAAGAAAATATTTGAATTCTTAAAATAATTCTTTATTTATCTCTGTGCAAAATTATGTTTGTTTCTGTTATTCTGGGTGTATCATGCATTTGAATGGACAAGAAACAGTCTTAACACACAAATTTTTAAAAAAACAAATTTTAACAAAATTTATTATTAACAATAAAATAAAATAAACAATTTATTTACAATATTTACATTGGATATCCTCAATTTACACCGTTCTACATTTTTTATTACTTATTTATTAAAAACAATCTAGAATTTATTTAAGTCTTTATTCTGACTTAAAATAATAATAATAAAATAATACCATTTTATTTATCTCTTTCTAATTAAACTTATGATAAATTACATTTATTTATTTTTATTTAAAAAAATATATCCTATCCTTAAATATTATTTAACTATACTTTTTTCCTAAAAAACCATCCATAGAACATACTACGGAAAACATAAAAAAATAACATTATGGTGAGTATGAAACTTTTAAAAATAAACAATTTTCATCTTGCAATGTTAAACGATGTCATATAAAATATCTACTAATAATTTACTACTATATTTTGTGGGTATCATTGTTCACTACACTATGTTTATTAAATATAACATATCCCATTTAATATTACTTTAATACTATATAGTTGTAATTACCGATATATTCCCTATTATTTAATGAATACAAAATTATACCTATGCTTATTGTTTATATCATTTTACTTTATAACATTGTATTTTTAAAAATATGCAATACTTATTTTAAAGCAAAATAAAGCATTTAAAAGTTATTTAACATTTTAAAGAACAACTTTGTTTTATATACTTTATTCCTGAAATTTTATTTTATTTCCAAAATAAATTCAAAACATATTTTGTGATTCTTTTCCTTTTTAGGATCCATTGGATTTTCAATTTCAATTTATACAAATTCTACTTCTTCTAAGTAAATGAACTTATCTCATTCAAATGATAGCATATCTTAAACTCTAAATTATCTATTATTTCTTTTCAAATATATCATACTGTATGATGTAGTTACATTGCAAAGCTAGATAGTGAATAGATGTGTAGGATCTAGGAAAGAAAATTAGAGTATAACTCATAGCACCTATCAAAAATATCATGGCACAGTGTATCAATAAGAAATAGAGGCATGATCTTTCCTGTCTAATGTTCTCCAAGACATCAATGATGTTAAAGCTATTCCTTCAGATTTATTAAAACATCAATATTTAAAGAAAATAGACCCTGTCCAAAATAAATGTATCAGTTACAGGGCATTGTTAACTGTACTGTATATCCACGAAGATTATAAAATATTATTCATATTCCATCATCATATTTTATTATGCCATCCTTTCTTGGGTTCAAGTTCACCATATTACTTCCAAGCCACTATCTTATCATTATTTCCTAAAAGTTTTATCACATCTTACATTGACAAAATAACTATATTGCATCTTCAAAACAATAAACAAAGTTCCATTATAATTATAGCAATCTCACTGATCCACAAGAAAAGTTTGCTTTACTTTTTTATTCTATATTCTCAACACATACTGACTAGTCATATAAATACTTTGAACATCCAATAATATGAAAGTTTTTAAAAGAATCATATAAATCTTTATCATCATGTTATGTTATATTACTAGTATAAAATTATAATAAGCATATTCTCAAAATAAGCCCTAATCTCGTAATTTAAAAGTGATGTACAAAATGCATTTACATATAATTAAACATTTATACTTTCATACATTACAATTCATAGCCAATCTAAAAAGAAAACAAAATATGCATCATAAAAATATCAATATTCATTAACTATTACCAAGTGATATTAGCTGGTTATCACTTTTTGCAGTCTTTTTTTTCCATCAATTAGATACATTGCATACATGAAAATACATTTATACTGTTACTTAAATATTCTTATTTAAACTATTAAATTATTATACTATAGGATTCTAATATTATCAATAAATTAATGTTCATTTTCCTACTCTTATAAACTAGAAAATTTACATTTAAAATAAATATTAATAAATGAAAATCATATTTACATAAACTTTAGCTGAAACGAATGTTTTTTTATAAGTCCAAATATTTCCATTTTCTTTCTCAAAAGTTTTTTTTTTAAAAAAAAGTTCTCTTCAAAAGCAATTTTACAACCTCCTCCATTGCTATGACAATGAACAAGACAATATGTTTCCTGCAGTAAGTGTTGTCCAAACTTCCGGTACAAAAATCTCAGATTTTTAAAAAATTAATAATAAAAAATATATATTACATTTTAAAATCTTGAAAAATTAAATAAAATAATCATCGATCCATCCTGGAAGAGTTTATAGAACAACAGTTTATGTTTCCATTGTCCAAAACGATGATTATTCAAATCATAATAAAATCATAACTTTTAAAATTAATCCTTTGAAGTTACTATCCTAGAATATTCTATATTCACGTAGTGATGCATCATATCTCTTCAGCTTAGCTTAAATTATCCAGATAAACTTTTGCACAATACTTATTTCTATAATTCCATATTTTATTTATTAACATGTTTATTTTCTTTATAGGTTTTTTTTTTCAAAGAAATTTATTACCTATTCAGCGGTTTATTCTTGTCTTAAATTATCAGCTTTAAAATATTTTTTCCCAAACGCATATAATCTATATATTGTTCAGGTTTTAATAACATACATTTTTCTAGAATACCTTCATTAATCTTTACTTAAGATAATTTTCTTACAAGTATTTTAAATGTTACCTTTAAAAAGGATATAACATTTACTCTTATAACATGATATTTCCATAAATTTATTATAAAGTATACTTATTACTTATTGAACTTCAGCATGATAATCACACTATTATAAAAACAATGTGTATTTCATTTTTTTAATCTGCAAGTAGCCTTTCTGCTAAGTTTACTATACAATGTCCACAATAATTTATTTATTGGAATAGTCCTCTTGTTCAACATTATTGAAACTGCATTAATAAATATTATACTCATTTTTAATATATTATAAGTTAAATACATTTTACTTATTGGTATATCCATTTTATTATTGTGACGTTATATATTAGATTTTGACAAATACTACTGATAATGGGACTTTAAAATTAGCAAGGCATATTAAATAAAGTTATTATTAATATTTTTATTTTACACTCTTTTTTTTTCAAATACTTTTTAAAATAATAATAACCTATTAGCTTTTCAAATAAAATTGTAAGAGAGCACTAAAAAATTGCCTAAATAATAAAATTAAAATTATTATCACCTTGATAGCTTCTGATATGATCTCTGCTACCTTTAATACATTTTTTAATCACCATTGATACCCCCCATGCAATCATTATTTATATCTTAGAAAATACGTCATTCTATTGGTTGATTCTTACTTTTGGTTTGATACCAAATTTGCATAATGTTACAAACTTACACAATTAAATTTCAAAATAAAAAATATGACGTATTAAAACTTTAAAATATTATTTAAAATATTACTTTTAAATCAATTATTACTTTACTAAATTACTTAAATATTTAAAAAGACTTTTTAAAAACAATATTTAATAAATTTTATCCCACTTTTAATATTTAATTTATCTATTTTTATTTTAAAAAAATATTTAACTTTTTTTTATTAACTGTATTCATCTTTATTACATTATTTAAAACATTTTATATGATAGTTAACTTAATATTTAATATTTGTTTTTATGATAGGTAATAGTTATATCCAATTCTATAATGCAAGTTTAAAATATTTTGAACTTTACTAATCTAAATACAAGCAAGCATGTATGTATAACCATATATTACACAAATCACATTATTAATATAACTAAAACAGATTGTCTGATTTTCTGTTTGGGAATAAATAAATTGCTACACTTGTATTAAATAAAATAATACAATTATATAAAATTTGAAAGAATAATTTAGAAAATATAGAATTAAATACAAATTTCACTACATAAACTTACTTTTAAAATATACGATATTAATTATAATTATTAAATATAATTTATAATTTTAAATATAACATTTATTTAACTATAAGTTTAAGACTATTAAAATTTAACTTTTAAACATACTTTTAAATATTTATAGCTGCATTATTTATTATGGCCAGCTTTTGCAACCATATGTAATAATATTTTTACCTTTACTTAACTGTTCGTAAATGATTTATCATCATTTTATGCATTATGTAATTTTATCTAGCTTCAAATCATATCTTTAAGATATTATTAATACAATATAATTAACACATCAAGAGAACATATTCTAAAATTTAAAATTTTAGTAATTTACTGTGATGATCTATTTCTGACCTATAGAAAAAAGCACAATATATATATATATATATATTGTAATGATATATAAATATGTCGTTACATTAAATTAAAATAAAAACTTTTAAGTTCGCATATAAAAATAAGTGTATTAAAAAGAAAAAAAAACTAAACGCTAAAATTAAAATGTTTGTTAAACGTATATATTCGCACAGATGCTAAACTTTAAAAATATTTTTTTTAATAAATAAAAAAAGGTATTTGAATGTACTTTTTTTATAAAAAAAGATTTAAATATAAAAATAGTTTAAAAAAGAAATAATGTAAGTAAAAATAAAAACAGGTATTAATTAATTCCTGTAATCTGTAAATGGAAATGATTGTTTATTAATTATCCAAAAGCTGTCTAATTAAAAAGTCAGAGAGTAAATTAGATAAGAGAATAAAGAGATTTTAGCTTGACCAATGGAAGCACCAAGCCTCAGCCTGGACCTGAACGAAAATTTGGATTAGTGACGTCTTTGTTCATTCAATTTGGAGATTTACTATAAAAAGAGAAACATTGAGTTCCAGCATTGTGCGTTTGAGAGGTGGTAGGACGCACATACCACACTCTCTATTTAAAAAAAAAATAAAAAGACTGTGATACCTTGAACCAGCTATTGCCATCTCCAGAACATTATCTTCAAATGGAGGCATCACAGGAATTAAAAGCAGAAACCTGGACTCTTCTACCGTGAGCTATGAACTTTACAAATTAACAACAACCAAAAAAAAAAGTAATTAAGAACTTTCATCATTGATTTTTTTTAAAGATTCAGCTAATTTAAATTTTAAAATGAACTCTTATTTGATTTTCAAATTAATAATTGATTGTTTAAATTTATATAGTTAAGTTTTGCTAAAATCATTTCCATTTTATTATTTTTATTTGTAGTAATATTTATTGTAGAAATTATTAAATGCATTACATTTAAGTTGGGTATAGACATTGCATAGATTCGTTAGCAGTTGATTATGTTGTGGTTTTTACAGTCGATTGGAATATAAAAGTCAACGATGTCATAGGGTGTCTTATGATGAACACCAAAGGGTCTCCTGTATTCCCTCAGCAATTGATGTTATCGATTGACTTTGTATTTTGATCGGTTGTGTTTAATTTGGGAATGTTTTTGACCGTGGAATCTGTGCAGCCGATCTATACTTGACATTATAAAACAAATTGTATAAAAATAATCTGTGTGAATGTATTTAAATGTTAAATTTAAGTTGGGCGTGAATGGCTATATAGTTTTGTAAAGTTATATTAAGGGAGGGTAATCTTAGGTTATTTATTTCATAGTTGAATTGGTTCAATGGATTGGATATATTTGTGTAATTGTAGATGTAGTATGAGGTCTGCTACGGGCAGGATTATAGATATATGCCACACACCTTCTGTTTGCCTATGGATGGATTTGTAAGATGGCAAAGGACCGCAGTCCATTCCTATGGAGTTTTATGTTTATTGTTCTACTCACCAACAGATGTCACATTCCTGTTGGTGGAGAGACAATGTCTTCTCTAATTCTACTTACTGATCAGATGTACATTCCTGACCATATAGTATTTTGTGTTGTCATATTTTCATGCTACATTGAATACATGAATGTATCAGATGGATTGGCGCCAGTTTGATTGCAAAATTTGTTGCCTAAGGTTAAATCAGGGAAGAATATTTTCTTTTCAAATGCAGATCTATGTAATCTATTCATACTTGACTATATAAATAAAATATTAAACTCATTGAAACTTAGTTAAATGTAAAATTAAAAGATTAATAGAAAAATCTAAAATGTTGAATTTATTCCTCAAAATTTAAATGTTATTTTATATGTGCGTAAATAAATATTTTTATGTGTTAATTTCTGGCAGTGGCTTTTATTCTTTTATATTTAAGATATAAAATTTATATTTTATTATCTCTGCTACTCACTGAGCTAGTGACTTGGGCTAACGATCGGAATATGTAAATAAAGTGGAATCTTAACAGCGTGTATCTGCCTACTTTATAAATTTTTCTAGGCTCAAATGCTTAGATGGCGCCCTGGTAGTTGCAGATATTGTTTTTGCAGTTAGATTCGATCTCCACTTACTTCCGATAGTTATAACTGGAGCCCAACATGGGGCCGATCTTTAATAAACATGAGTGCCCTGAGAATTTTAAAAGTGAATCATGCCCGTAAATTTTTTTCTGAAATTGTATAAATATATTTGTTGTATTGACGTGGAGTTACAGTTTGAAATTTTGTCTTAAAGGTACTGCCAGTAAGAAAAATTGTGCATATGTAAAGAGAAATACGAGGAATAAAAAGTAATAAATAAAATGTAATTAATAAATATAAATCATAATTTATTTTTAAAAAAAGTCTTGTTTAAAATCTAATCGTTTAACTTGCCTAAATAATACTTAAAAGTTGAAGAAAAGAAACTTGGAAGGAAGGGGGCAGAAATTTAGCTGGTAGTAAGGAATCATCAGTCAACTTTTTTTTTATCATTATATTTGTAATTACTGTTTTGTCTTTTAAAAAAAAAGTTTTGTCCTTTTGAAATTTCATATATAACAAATTTGTGTAACGTAATTACTAACACTAAGTAAATTCTTTTTTTTTAATGTTTTTATTACCATTATATATATATATATATATATATATATATATATATATATATATTTTAGGACTATGCAACTTTTACAACAGATTCTGTGAAAAATTTGCTGACCGAATAGAACCTTTACTAAGATTACTCAGGAAAGATACCCGTTGGAACTGGACCAGTGAACAAGAGGAAGCATTTGCTGAGATTAAGAAAAGTTTTATAAAACAAGTAGTGCTGTCATACCCAGACTTTGACAAACCCTTTATACTCCAAACTGATAGCAGTGCATATGGATTGGGTGTCACACTATCCCAAGTTCAGCAAGATGGTCAGATAGGGGTCCTGTACTTCATAAGCAGGTTGTTGAAAGGACCTGAACGTAATTACACATTTACAGAAAAAGAAGCCATTGCAATCGTATGGGCATTTGAGAAATTTCGCCCTATGCTACTAGGATCTGAAGTGATAGTAATTACAGACCACAAGAGTCTTTAATTTCTAAATCACAGCTATCTCACTAATAGCCGACTAGTTCGCTGGAGTTTGTTTTTCCAAAAATTTAATTATACAGTGAAACATTGCAAAGGAACTGAGAATACAGTGGCTGACACCCTCAGTCGTCATCCCATTCAAACTCAACAACAACAACACTTGAGGATAGAGAATGCATACATGATGAGCATATCATGTAAGGACAAAGACATAGAGATATATAGAAATATATATATATAATGGTAATAAAGTATTATAAACAGTAAGATGTGGTATGTTGGACTATTTCCATCATTTATGAGTGAATGTTGTATGTATAGAAAATTTTAAACTATTTAAACTTTCCACATACAAACAACTTGTTAGTAATAACACATAAATAGACAATACAGGTTAGTAATTACACAACATTTCGAGTAGTATTATTCTCCACTCTTTTTCAGGAGTTGCTGGCCTATATGCAGAGTGACAATATTCACTTAGAAGTTGAACTCGCACCTTTAAATTCTTGAATATCGAATCCTCTCCATACACTTGTGTCTCATCAAACATTCAGACAAGTGGTCATTTCCTCAAAAATTATAAACAGAGACTTTGTGATGGACACTCTTTATGAATCTTGACTCTTTTAGTAAGCTTATGTTACTCATAAATCAAGATAATCTAACTTCCCTAGGGATTAAAAGGTAACAGTCTATATTTTTATACA
This sequence comes from Epiperipatus broadwayi, assembly GCA_028023455.1. Taxonomy (NCBI): domain Eukaryota; kingdom Metazoa; phylum Onychophora; class Udeonychophora; order Euonychophora; family Peripatidae; genus Epiperipatus; species Epiperipatus broadwayi. The sequence goes on along the minus strand of JAQFVV010000963.1, from coordinate 51,496 downwards.
AATATAAATGTATGTACCTTATTAATTTTTTTAACCTAACTTGGATTTAGTTGTGTTAAAATTTATAAATTTAAGCTTGAGAAGAGAATGTGTGATTTGCATAATTAATAATAATTTGACCTGTTAAAATATATTTAAATGTAAAAAGAGGATGTTTAATTGTTATAAATAAGAATAATTTGATCAGTTAATATATATATATATATGTTTGCATCTGTTAAAAATTTTATATATATATTGTAACCATATGTTTGCATCTGTTAAAAATTTTATATATATATTGTAACCAGTGCTGTTTGTTGGCACCTGGTTTTATTTAGCATTATTTCTGCATGAAATCAATGCTATTTTTTAAAAAAAATAAAAAGATAAAATAGAAATAGTAATAATTGGTTAGTAAAATGTGCTATTCATTTACCTAGACATGGTTTGTGTAAATAAATGATATATTTCCTAATGCAATATCATGTTTTTTTTTAAAATGACATGAATAATCTAAGTAAGATGGTATTGTAAGATCAAGTTAATAGAATTTAAAACAAATATAATAAACTGTAGTTAATTCTTAGATGGTTATAGAAAGAAGAAAAAACCATAAATGTCAATTAAATAATTTTAAGATGTCTTATTCTAAGGAAAAGTAACTTCTGGTAAATTCATTTGTAGAAAATAATTTATGTATAATTAAAATCACAGATAATTATTGTTGATTTAAATGTATTTATTATTTTCATTATTAAACTACTTTGTAATATATTTTAAATAATATTGAAAACTATATGATTGTATAAAGCTTTGCCTTTCTTTTGTTTATGTCATAACCAAGTGATTTTTTTTTTCTTGGAAGAGGTCCCTAGAGTTAAAGGAATGACCAATTTCATACTCAAAATCATTTTTTAGATTGACTGTCTTCTGTATTTCAAAGAGATAACAGGGCTGAAATTTGGTAACACAATTTTTTAAAATTTTGCAGAAATAACTGTATAATCAAAGGAATGTTCTATTCACAATGCGTTGCTGAATCTTTCGGTAAGATATCTTGAATTTCTATGCCATCTTTCTATTTCAAAACTTTCTACATTAAGTAATTGTCATGAAAGTTGGACATTTTTTTTATTAACAAAACCAAGAAAAATGAAATTAGCTGAGCATATTAATCAATTTATTATTTTGTCTAAATTAAAGAAAACAAATATTTTCCAGGTGGGAAATAATTATTTAGTGACTTATTATTATTTATTAATATTTTCTTGGTGTAGGAGAAAAATAAATAAAAGGAATATTAAAAGAAAAGAAAGAAAAACTAGAAACATTTTTAGTGCTTATTCTAAGTATATCATCTGTGTTTCTAAATAGTGCCATTTTATCCATTGAAATATATTTTGTTCACCAAGAATTGTCTAAAACAAAAAAAAAGTAATAATCATAATAATACTAAGCTATACACCTGTATATTTTTTTAAAGCAAAAAGGAAACCTTTCTTGATGTAAAAATGAAAATTAACTAAGTGCATTCTTTACAGGAAAATTACTATTGGAAAAAAAATAAAATTCTAAGATTATGAATGAGAACTGAATATCTTTAGTGACTTAAGAATAAAATTAAATTATATATTATACTATATACAATGTGAAATTCTTATAACTTCATCTAGTCTATAATCAACTGCAGTTATTATCATAATAATCTATAGGAAAAGTGTGCATTTTCATCCATAAGTAAGCTAGCTAAGTATATGTATCATCTTTAAATAATGTGTATGTTTATCATATCCAAATTATGTTTATAATTCAATTGAGTATTAATCTTCAGTTCTACTATATTCTTTTTTGGTGTTCATTATTATAATTGCTAAAGAAATGAAAACTTATTATTAGAGAGAAGGGGGGAAATGTGTTTATTACTTTCAGTGCTTTATAAAATGTGACCGTATAAAAACTCTTCACCTGGACAAACAGCTCAACAGAAAAATAGCTCTGCTAATAAGATAATGTGTATTTGTTTATTTAATTTTTTTTTAAAGAAATACTAAATGGTAAAAATTTTATTTTGTGTTATAATATTAATGTATGTTAAGGTTTATATCGGTCACATAATATTTTCATGATCTTGTAATGATAAGTATATGCCTTACTATCATTACCCTGGATTAAGTTTTTATTTAATATGAAGTAATACTTATGAAATATATCTGATTTATTAAATGCAATTGCAGATATAAACTTTGCATGTTAGGTACTTAAAATAAAAACGTTTTATTTTTTTTAACAGGTAAAAAGTACATTTATCAGAAGTAACAATCAAAAAAAATGCTATAACAAGATAGTTCTTGTTTAAATATTCAACAGAATTTATATTGTATTAATTTAGTAATTTAGTAATAGTTATTCTTTAATAGCACATCCACTTTATTTAGTTTAAGATAGTATGCTACCAATTACTTTTGAATATTCCTTCATTAAAATTAAAATTATTATTCTTTTCTCCTGTCATGTCCATTGGTTTCAGATATTGATTGAAGTATACATTGTAACATAGGTTTATTATGATTAGTGTGTTTTCTTATCTTGTCTAAGTGTAGAATCGATATATGCTTAATATCAGCATATTTAATACTTATAATGTATTTTATTTTGTGGGATGAAAATGATTTCCCCAAAATACCTTATTTTTCATGGGAGGATTAGTTTTGATACAAGGTTCTGGTAGGTTTGATAGTCCATATGATTGATTCTAATGAATAGAACGATCCATAGTTGATATAATATTTAGTAAACTTAAGGTATTTTAAATCCCAAAAGAGAATTATACTTGGTGCATATTCGTTTTCTTTAGGTGGTGAGAATATAGATTCCATACCTATACGTTTCATGCCTGAATAATAGGCAAGATACCACCAAAAACTTCAGTGTAGTATTTTACTCTGCAGACATTAGTTGTTATTCTGCATTTCTCATGTGAATATAAAGATAGTTCCACCATAGAAGGTGTTGATTATTGTGCTTTTTTTTAAGTTATGGCAAGGATAAATGTTAGGTTTAAGATGTTAGTTCCTCAAGGTGCACTTTAGTATCAATCATGCCTTAGTAATTGAAATCAATATCTGTATTGTGCTACTGAATCTTGCTAGTAGTTGACAAGCAAACCAATGGAGAAAGTTAAGTTAAAATTGTGTATTTTAAAATGCTTATTTATTGGAGGAATATTCAAACACAATATTTAGTGTTAATTAATAATTAAGAAATATTAATAGTTTGAATTACACTTACAATTAAAATATTTATCGTAACTTAGGTGGACATTAAGTTAAATGTCAGATGGTGAGTGCGACTTCTGATAAATGACCCATAATTAGTAATAGGTTGTTCAATTATAAAACATAACTTGATTAACTTTATTAGTAATAAATTTAATATTTTGCATATGTCATATCATAGTATTAGTCAATAAAAAACAAAAACAGTTAGTCAATAACTTTAAGTAAAAATTTTATAGAAAGTTTACCAAAATTATAGATTAGTGTATTAGTAAATGAGATGCACTTTTTAGCTAGTCAATCCAATGCAATAGCATGATTGCAAGCATGTGAATTTATAATTTTAATTTATACCTAAATAATAGACTGATTAATATGAAAATTTATGGGTAGCATTAATGTTATATTATCTGATAAATCTGTATAGTTGTTTCGTTCTGTGTTGGTAATAAATTGTAGTCTTTTCAATATTCGTTGTGAGTTCTTTTTTTTTATGCCAAAATATAAATGTGTTTGCAAAATATTTGCAAAACATTTTCTTGAGTCAGAAATCATTCCAAACATTAGAAATCTTAATATACCAGATAAAACAAATTTATGCAGATCTGAATATTTCATTTCATTTTATTTTAATAATAATTATTTATAGAATTGCAAACTTCAGACTAAACATCATTTAATTGTAAGAATGAATTTATTTCAAAGTTATTAATTCTGACTGCACATTATTCCAGTTATATTTAGTTAAATTGTTGAATTAATTAGTCTTAGTTAATTTATTGAGTTGTCATGGATGATGGAAGAACACAAAAAGCACTCTTATCTTTTTATTATTCTGGCTGAGATTCTGGATAAAAAGGCTGTATTATTCAAATTTTATGTAATTATTTATGTCATTGTTGATCATATTTATCACCCCTTTAAATGGTTATAATAGTTGTTATAATATATGAGGACACATTAACTTTGAAGTAAAGTGAATGTTTCCTATAGCTTATCAGAATACCAGTCATATATGACAGCACAGTACTGTAGAGTTTTTTTTATAAAGTAGACAAAGAAACCCTGAGATTATTACTGCCATTATAATTATTCTTTAATTAAAAAGTGATCAATTATTGTTGATATTACAATTGTGTTGTGGTTTAAAAGAGTTTAACTTACAATTGTGCTATAAAAAAATATTTTCAGATCATATTGGCAAATGATTTACACAATGGATATTTTTAATAACATTAACAAGAACATGAGAAGTTATCATCATTGTTGAAAAGTGCAAATACTTATAGCTCAGGTAATTATTTTTGATAAAGAGAGGTTGTTATTTTATTCTAAATGATTAATTAGGGAATGATGGCAGTTTTTTTCTATCTTCTCAAGATATTTATTTACTTATGATAATTTATTTTATGATTTTAATTTCTTTCTTTATCTTAAATGCGTATCTCTGCAGCTAAATTTGTTTATAACTAACCGACCACTGAGCTAGGCTGAGTTTGTACTTCAGAGAGTTTGCAGTTCATCAAATATACTTATTTAAGTTAAAAAAGAATGACCAACTATATAATAGATCTAGATGGCATCATCACACAATCAATATACTTTATTAGGTTAAAAATGGGGATGCCCAATTATAGGGGTGATTGATGTACTTAGCTTAAACTAAACTAAACTATATTAGAATTACTAATATTAGAAGGTTAGAAATATTTTATATTTTATCGTTACTAATTTTATTTAGATGGTTAGAATATATATATATATATATATATGATCAATAGATGGCATTTTACCAAAAACACTGACCAAGTGTATGTTTGTTTACATAAATGACAAAAGAGTCAGAATTCACTATCTCTTTCATTTTGCCCACCCTCTGATCAGCTGATTTCAAGCTAATTTGCTATCATCAGTGAAGGATAGAGCAAATTATCTTGAAATCAGTTGATTTGAGGGTGGGCAAAATGAAAGAGATAATGAATTCTGACTCTTTTGTCATTTATATAAACAAACATACGCTTGGTCGGTGTTATTGGTAAAATGCCATCTATTGATCATAAATACAAGCGACAGCAAGTTAACGTTATTTTAACTTGTTTTTGTTTTTCATATATATATATATGCACCTGTTAAAATTCCATATATCTAAAATGTACAGAGAGAATATTTGTTATAATTAATAATAATTTGATCTTCAAAAATATGTATTTATGCATATACCCCCAGTAAACGATTGAGCACTATTATTTTCTTCTTATTTCATCTTTTATTTATTTTTGTTATTTCATAGTTAGTACTTTAATTTAAATGTGTACATGTTTTATGTATTGCATGATTTTATGTGTACTTCCCAAAAGTAACACATCTCTGTCAGTCGCAGGACTACCCACCCTCAATTAGCTAGCTAGTGGCCTAGTATTACTAATACCATATTATTTTTTGCATAGAAATCCCAGAAATATAATTCTTATACATGCATAATATTGGTGGTTGAAATTGGAACAAGCTGACATCCATAAATATATTGCTTGGAAAAGTATTAATTGGTGATTAATAGAAATAAAAGCTGAGTCTTCACATATTTATATAATGATGTCTTATTTTTATCTGTTCTTATTGTTGGGAGATTAAGCTTTAAAATAACTTGTCTCCAGGCTAAGGCTGATACAAGTCCATCTTGGCAAATTAATGTTTCATTTGTATATTAACCATCAATACCACTTTATAAATGTCATATTAGGAATGTTTGAAAAGAAAGGATGTAAACCGAATTGAGGAAAAATATAGAGAAAGAGTGGAACCAGTTAAAATGGCCTCCCAATAATGGGGCCTCAAAGAGTAGAGAGCATTAGGGGCAGAGAATATTGAGAATTTTTTAAAAAAAGTAATAGTATTGAAGTGTCTTGAAACCAGAATATATACATAATAGAGTGAATTTAGAGGAAATAGTTTGATATATATGAATGATAACATGCAGTATAGTGCTCCATGGACTGGGAAATTAAGCTTAAAATGTTTGATGTTAGAAATTATCAGTTACATATATATAAAAGAAAAAAGTAACCCTAGTGTAAAACAGTAGGTAGATGAGAACTCGGTCACTGAACAAATAAACCAAAAAAAAAAAAAAAAAGAGAGGAAGAAACAAGCATGATAGAAATTATTATGAAAAAATGTGAAGAATTAGATCAAAAAATGGAATCAAGGTTTTAGAAGTTTAAATAGAGGTTTCACAATTTAGAGCAGAGATAAGGGATAGAAAGAGAGTAGTCAAAGAAGGAAGAGAGACAGCATGATGGCAAAAGAAGAAAGTATGGGCAAAAATGAAGATAAGATGAGCAAGCAAGAAAGATAAGGAATAGACAAAATCCAGAATGAGGGTCAACAAAAGAAAAATCTGTGAAATAATATAAACATATCAGAAAGGTGGGAAGCCACAATGAAATACGCCTTGACTCAGATTAATGTGAATCAATTTTTAAAGATTTGGCCATTTTCCAGGCAAATGGGAGAAACTCCCATAGAACACTTGAAAATCTTGGAAAAAATATTTTAGCATTAAGCCTTTGGCTGGGGAAAGTAGGATTGCAATTGTGTGTAGCAATTTAGTAGGAAATGCACAATCATGAAGGGACTCACTCTTTCAGCAATCCATGACATTTGAAGAGTATCAAGAGATATTTTGGTCTGAGGATCACCAAGAGTTAACAAAATACTGATTTATAAAAGAAAAATATAGGGAAGGGGGCCAAGGAAGTTACTCTTAATTTTTTCATCAAGTGGCAAAGTTAAAGATGCTAGACACATGCAACTTGACAAAAAGCCACTTCATTCAGATTGTGAGACATAATCTGCCAATGAAAGTAAAACAAATTATGTTAGAGATAAAAAAGCATCCATTGAGGAAGCTGCTGAGTTACTCAATGTGATAGATATGAATCATATAATTATAACCTACTGGTAGATCGAGAAAAAGAAGTTCAGGGCAGTCCAGTTGTGAGTTTGGTGTAGATGATGAGGACCCAGATTGAAACCCAGCAAGTCATGGTAGAGGGGATAGTAGTACTAGACTGAAATGTCATTATGAGTATAAAGAGTAGTGACTACCAGGCAAGACAGATTGTGGACAGGAAAAGGGTCAAGTTTACCAATTTCAAAAGATATACAATAAATCAAGTGATATAAAAAGAAAAAAAGTGTATATTAACATATTTCTTGAGTTTTGGGGTTTTTTTTAGGTTGTGGGTTTACTAATTATTGTATTTATTATATAAAGCTGAGTAGATAAAGAAGTACAGTTTTTTGTGTGTGTTTTTAATTGTTTTTGTCATTGTAAGCTTAGAGAGTCAGATTTGTGGCTGTGGAGCTTTGGGAGAGGAGTGGTCTTTCAAATTTGACAGTGGATTGTGGGGTAGGCTACTGGATTAGGTATGTGGTGTGTAGCATATCATATATAGCTGCTCTTTATTTCTAACACGGTCAACCCAGCATGAGAACCTATCTAATCGATGCAGATGATGAAAGTCTATTTTAACTCAAAGCCTTAAGACTCCAAGGAGAGCATGGCATTCTCATATTATCCCACCCATTAGACTCCAGAAATGAGCAGAGTCTGGGGAAATTTTATATCTAAACCAGAATCTCATAATAATAGTCAGGTATTGTTCCTAAATTTGCCACACTTCTAATACTCAGAAGAAGCAGAGTGTGATTAGGAGATTTGAGTTATGTTATTACTTAATTTCTTTTCCTTTTTTGGGATCATGTAAACAAGGTAAGTCAGAGTAGAGTTGGCTGCATATTGTGTGTAGCACCTCATCTTCTTGTGATAGGTAGTCAGACCCATAGTATTAATGGGTCATTTGACCCTTTTGATTTTGGAGCTGCAGGATAAAAAAGCTATATAAAAGAAATGGAGAAAGTTATTAAGGATATTTCTTTTGTTATTTATTTTATTGCTTAAGGTTGAGCCATTGTAATACCTTAATTTTGTTTAAAGTCTCTCAAACAGGGTATATTGTAATAGGGGCAAGGTTTAAACCCCTGCTACAACCCTGCCCCTGTTACAAGGTAAAAAGAAACCTTAAATAGTCACATATATATGGTTACTTTTTAACGCATGTATTAATATATATTAACTAAGGCAATCTTAAGGGGGTTCTTGTGCTCAAATCATTTTAACAGGGTATGTGCCTGTACATATATTAAAGAAAAAAATGCACCATTTATATAATATCCTAGAAAAAATGTATGTATCTAATGTATAAACTTTATTGTATAGAATTTTGTTTTAAGAAGATAAAAAAAAGTAGAATGAAACAACTTGCTGTAAATGGAAATCCTGTTTAAAGTTATGCTCATTAAAATGTTTTAACAAATTATAAATCTGATAAAATATGCTAAAAGCTTTTCTTTTATAAAAGAAAAAACTAAAGACAAAAGGACACAGATCTGAGAAGTTAATTTTTAAAAAATGTAGGAGATTTGGAGGACTGACAGGAATTCAGGCATGAGGACATAAGGAGATAAAGGATATAAATAGCCAAAGGAGAATATAGCATGGTCTTTTGCTCTTGGTCTTTTTACAGTCTGTCTTTTGCCTTTGGCCTTTTGTTTCATGGTGCTGATCCATATTTGATGTTAAATAGAACTTTCAGCTGTTATTATAAGTGATAAATTTTCGGATCTAAGCACTTGAAAGAAAAATATATATGTTAGCCAGCATGAATATGTGGAAATGAAACCATAGATGTACTGGGTTTTTCTCCTATAATCCCATGAAGTAAATCAAAGTTATTTCTTTGTTCCATGATGATTCAAACTTCAAAAATCTGCTCCATATACCTTTGTCACATCAATCACTTGGACACATGAGCATTTTCTCAGAAATTATAAACAGAGACTTTCATGATGGGCACTCCTTATGGATCTTGACTCTTTCAGTAAGCTTACTTTACTCATGAATCAAGATAATCTAATTTCACCAGGGATTAAAAGGTAACAGCCTATATTTTTATACAAATGTAAATGTGCACACCTTACTAATTTTTCAACATAACTTGGATTTAGTTGTGTTAAAGTTTATATATCTAAGCTTGAGGAGAGAATATGTGATTCATATAATTAATAATAATTTGACCTATTAAAATATATGACTGCATCTGTTAAAATTTCATATATCTAAATGTAAAAAGAGAATGTTTAATTATTATAATTAAAAATAATTTGATTATATATATATATTACATATCTAAAATGTACAGAGAGAATATATGATTGTTATAATTAATAATAATTTGATCTGTTAAAAATGTGTATTTATGCACATACTGCCAGTAAAAGATTAAGCACTATTATTTTCTTCTTTCTCTCATCTTTATTTTTGTTATCTCATAGTGTTAGTTTTATTTAAATGTTTATATATTTTATATATTGCACAATTTTATGCATACTATCTCAAAGTAACACCTCTGTCAGTTTCAGGATGACCTGTATTTTATTTTTGTTTATCCTTGTTGTTAGGAGATTAAGCTTTAAAATAACTTGTCTCCAGGCTATGACTGCTACAAGTCCTTCTCAGCAATATTAATGTTTCATTTGTATATTTACCATTAATACCACTTTATGAATGTCATATTAGGATCATTTAAAAAGAGAAGGTGTAAACTGAATTGACAAAAATATAGAGAAGGGGTGGAACCAGTTACAATGATAACATACACTCACAAAAAAATTTGATATAGAACATTACTTTTCTGCTTGAAAGGTATGATATCCTTAGAATTATTCACTAATTTATTAACATTGTTTGGAACATAGAATGAAACATTAAACACATTCTTATATATATTCCTTAAAAAATTTTATTTGTGGAAATAATTGGAATAGATATCCATCATTTACTATCAATCTTTATTTCCTTTAAATTGTTATAATTTGTTTTAAATTAACATAAAACATTGTTTATTTATTCTATTTTATAATCAACATCAAGCAATCCTTAGCAAATATCTCAATATCTTTCAAGTTATTACTTTGATAATAACATAATTTTTCATTACAAAGCAAAAAAGATCTAAAACTTGCCATATTATGCATAATTGGTCTTTTTGAGTTACAGTTTATATATTCTCTTTTACGCAATAGCTTGATTATTAATTTATAATTTGATATACTGTTATCTCTTGTAATAATTAAATCCAAATATTTAATATTTTTGTCCTATTTCTTTTCAATAGTCCACTTCAAGCCACTCAAATTATTTAATTCCTCTACAAGCAAATTTATAGTATTAGTATTAACATTAATGGGATTTGGGCTCATTATGTGTTGCTTCCACTTTGTTTGTTTTTTTATTTAATGGCAGTTTTAAAAAATTAATAGAAAGAAGGACTGTTTATAATAGTTTACTGCCATTATGTTTATTATTTTTATTATGATTACAATACTTTTATAATTAACAGACATCCATCTTATAGTCAAACCATATTCACATATATTTTTATATAGCTCTCTCTGTATATAATTATTACCTCTTGATATATAACACATTTTAACCTCTTTCTATATTTTATATTTACTTCGTATATATATTATAATGATCTGGAGAATGGTAGCTAAACGTATCTGCACTACAGGGCGCCATCTAGGCATTTGAATCTAGAAAAATTTATAAAGTAGGCAGATACGTAAGTCAAAAAAAATTTTTTTTTTTTTTTTAATATTTTGATTCCGGTCATTAGCCCATGTCACTAGCACAAGGAGTAGCAGAGATTAAATAATATAATAAATTCTTATCTAAGAATATATAAAAAAGAATAAAATAAGCCATTGCCAGTAATTAACACACAAACATTTATTTACGCACATATATAAAATTTAGCATTATTTTAGAATAACTTTTGCTTTGGATTTTAACTTGATTTTAGAATTTAAATTTACATTTTAATTGTTATAATATTATAAGTTTACATTTTAATTTTTTATAAGTTCACACAGATGGGTTTATAAAATGTGTTTCTAATGTTGAGTATAGATCGGTTACATAGATTACACGGTCAAAAAACATTTCAAAATAAACATAAATGATCAAAATACAAAGTCATTGATACCATCAATTTCATAGGAAATACAAGAAACCCAATGGTGTTCATCATAAGACACCACATTGACGCCAATAACTTAAAAGACATCCGACATAAATACGTCTTAGATACTCACCGTAAGGTATCAGTATTTACCGAATGTCTATATATTTTGATCAAATATGAAAACCAAAAACATAATCAACCGGTAACGAACCCATGCAAGTGTCTATACCCAACTTAAATTTAATGCATCTTTATTTAGAGTGTCGAGTATGAATAGACTACATAGATTTGCATTTGAAAAGAAAATATTCAATCCTTGTTTAACCTTAGGCCAAAGGTTCGCAGTCAAACCAAACTTCAATCCATCTGATATATCGATGTGTTCAATGTAATACGAATACGGCAGCACAATTAGGTTGAAAAGAAACTGCTTCTTGTCAGATAGGAATATTACATCTATCTGATGATGAGAGCAATAAAAAAAAACTCCATAGGAAAGAACTGCGGTCTTTATCTTATAATTCCTCCCATAGGCAAAACAAGTGTGTGTGGCATATAATAGTGATTCTGCCCGTAGTGAATCTCGTACTACATCTACTAATTACACCAATATATCCAATCCATTGACATAATTCAACTATGAAACAAATAACATAAGATTTCCCTCCCCTAATATAACTTTACAAATCTATATAGCCATTCATGCCCGACTTAAGTTTAATATTTATATAGTTTAATTTATCGAAAAACAGAAATCATAATAAAAACTTAAAAGAACAAAAAAAATAAATGGAAATGATTTTACAAAAGAAATACATCAAATAAAATTATACCTAATTAATAAATAATTTAGTTTGGTCAGATAGGAATCTATTTCTTTTTTTTTTTAAATATAGAACAAGTTTAGAAGTAAAGTTCTTATTGTTTAGAAATGTTCATTAATTATATATATTTAAAGCTGAGAGTTCAAAAAGTTCTTACGATTTCAAAACGTTCCTTTTATCCATTGCTTGCCATTTGAACGTGAATTCCCACACTGTCCTAAAAAGATTGGTATTCTGTTGGCTGATTTATTTATTCATCCAGAGGTCTTTTGCTTTGGCTGGTCCTCAATGTAGAAAACGATGTCATTTCTTTTTTTAACAAAACTGAAGGGATTGAAGAGTGCATCTTTTCAATCCCTTCTCCTTCAACTCTGCACTAACACATATAGTCACATCATAATAACTAACTAATAATTTCCAAACTTTTCCTTTTATATTACCTTTAGGATCCAATGGACATTACATCATCGTTGATGATGATCCTTCCATTGAGGTCTGATTTCCTTATGGATTTCTCTCATTTGCTATTAGTTTCTATTGTTTTCCTATCTGACTGTTGCTTATACATTTAAATGCCCAAAGACTAGTTCACTTTGACTAATTAAAATAATCATTTCCATTTCTGATTAATTAATGTGTTTTCCAAACTTAAAGATATTTTTATCTCTAAATCTTTTTGTTGAAATATTTAGTTTTTCTATTTTTAATAAAGTTTTATTTTAATATTTTTTTTTATCTGTGTGATTTTATATATATATATACGAGTTTAAGATGATTTTTTAATTTTCAATTTTTAATTCTTAAAAAATAAACTTTTCTTTGCAAACTTTTTTTTTTTCATGTTTAATAATAAAACACAATGTAACGTCGTCTGTGCCTGTTACAATATATATATATATATGTGTGTGTGTTTATTGCATTTATTTTTATTATTTTATTCTTATTATTTTTTTATTTTTTTTATTTTAAAATATTTAACTCTATCATTATATATTCATTTTTTACATTTTACATTATTATTCATTATATTAACATTCAATATACATATATTTTCTTTATAAAAAAAAGTATAACTGATTATAATACATTTGATTATTTAGGGACTAAAGATTGTATAGCAGCTAAAATTTAGGAGCACCTAAAATTTTTAAAGGTGTACTGTTAAGCTCAGTTATTAATGGCAATAATTCATATTATGATAATGTATTCAAATGATAGAAAATAAGATGTATAAAAATATATTAACAAATAATAAAATTTTAATAAGTGAAATTAAAAATGTAATAAATAAATATAATAATTATAATTTAACAATGATATAAATGAACATTTATCAATGTATATAAATATTAATGTGTAGAAAGTAATAGATATAGTAATTAATAGATATAAAAACGATAATAATAAATAAATAAATAAATATCTATAAAATAATTAAAGGAGATTATAGAAATACTTTGTAAAGAAATAGCATTTCAATTTAATGATAGTTTTTATAAACAAAAGATTTATTAATAGAAGAAACATTAAATGGAATATTGAATAATATTTATATGGAAGAATTGGAGAAGGTAATGTTGTGAATAATAATGCTTGAATCTCTATTAAAATCTATGTAAATGATTATTAATTGATATTTAATAAAGTATAAAGACAGATAGCTTTATTTGTAAAGGTTATTAATAGGTTGGATAAAAATATTAAATTTACTGTAGGAAAAGAGGACAATAATATACTGACATATTTAGATATAAAGTTGATTAAGTCAAATGAAGAAGGAAAATGCAAAATTTAAACACCAATTCATAAGAAAAGTAATATAGCTAATAATATGATGAATTGACACTCAAATACAAATGTAAAATAAATACAATAAATTCTAGAATTCATAAAACAATAAATTATTGTTCAAGTAAAGACAATTATGTTCATCAAATAAATTTAATAAAAAAAGAATTTATAAATAATGATTATCCAAATAAATTTATAAATAATAATATTAGATTAATAGAAAATAAGATAATTATATAATAATAAAGAAAAGAGAAGTAATAATAATAATAATAATAATAATAATAATAATAATAATAATAATAATAATAATAATAATAATAATAATAATAATAATAATAATAATAATAAAATTAATTATATAAGTATAAAGACAGGAAATAATTATGCAGTTAAAATTTTAAATAAAATTATATAGTTAATAAAGAAAGAAAAAATATGATCAATATTTTAGAAAATAAGTATATTACTAATTATAATAAAAATTTAGATAATGAAATAAATTGAATATATGAAATTGTAAAAAGTGTAAAATTAATAATATAAAAGTAAATTATATATGATAAGCAAAGAATTCAATATTTAGAAGACTATTACAACATAAATATGATAAAAATTGGCTGATACATTTGCATACATTAAAAAAAATGTATGAGTTTGCAAAAGATTGTTTAAAATTATACAATTTACAATTAATAAAAGTGATAGAAAAATATAAGAAACTATTCATATTAATAATAGGAATCCAGTATTAAATAGAGATTTGGGCCTGAAGAAAATTTTGATAAAATAAAATAAATAAATAAATAATATTAGTAGAAATTAAAATAGAAATAGATTTAATTACAGAAAAATAGATAGAGGGAGCTAGTAAGTATAAGCAGTATTTTCATATAATAAATATGATGTAGCTAGAATTGCATAGAAGGTAGTTGCAGTAGCAGGGTTAACATATGGTAATGATGCATTATGTGTTAGTAAAAGGGTTTTAGATTATTTAGAGAAAGTAAAAAGGGAAGTAGGAAGACATGTGAGATGTGGACAGCAAAAGAGGCAATTCAAAGAGAAATGGGATGGTCAAGTTTTTATATGAGAGATGCAAAAGGTAAAATAAAAATGTTTGGTAGGTTGCAGTTTATAGATAGTAAAAAAATAGCCAAAATTGTGTTTAATTGGGTTATGAATAAAGGGCAGGTAACAAGATGGGTGAGAAAGGTAATACAATATGCAAAAGATTTGGATAAAGAATTTATATCAGTATACTTGTATAAAAGATGGAATGATTGTGTTAGGAGGATTGTTGAGTATTATAATGGTAAAGAATGGGATGAAAGAATAGAATTAATAAAAAATAGGGAGCTGGAGAGTTGGAGAACTAGTATGGAGGGTAAGAAGAGTTTAAATATATATAGAAGTAAATGGAACATTGGATGCAAGTTAATTTATGATAATAGTAAGGAAAGTAGTTTATTGTTTAAGGCTCAAATGGGATCTTTAGCAACAAGAGAATATACATGTAAATGAAAAACTATGGGTGATTTAGTGTGCAAATTGTGTAAGGAAGGTATAGAAAATATTAGGCATTTGTTGATTTAATGTAACTGCTTGAAAGTAGAAAGGGTACAGATAATGAAGTTATGGGGGAATAGATATGATCAAAGTGATTATACAAAAAGTGAGTTATTGGTTTTTATGCTGAGTTTGCAAAAAGATAAGGGGAATTTAGAGATAAAGGCCATAGAATCAACAAAGATTATGTTGTGGAAATGGATGGGGCAGAATATGGAAAGACTTAGAGTGGGGAATGGAAAATAAAGTGTCTAACAGGTTTATCTGGGCAGAATTGCTGAGATATTCTTGACTTCATTTAAGGAGAAACCAAAATACATCACATCACATTTCAAAGTTTAAATAGTTAACAGTTAAGTTTTAAAAATATAAGTATAAAGTTGGTATAAAATATGTTAAAAAATAATAAAAAAAAAAGGTTAAAATAATTAGTAATAAAAAATAATATTATAGATTAAAGAACATTATACATATTAAATGTTAATATAATGAATAATAATGTAAAATATAAAAATATGAATATATAACATTAGAGTTAAATATTTTGAAATAAAAAATTAATAAGAATAAAATAATAAAAAATAAATGAAATAAAAATTATATATATATATATATTGTAAAAGATCGATAAATCTACCTTTGTTTTAAAAAAAATCATTTGTTGTTTTTAAAAAAATAATCTCTCTGATTTGATGTTTATATATGGAGTATTATTATTGTTTATGGTTATTAGTTATAGTTATTGTTGTTTGGATTTATTATTTTATTTATTTGTTGGTGGTACATCACTGTGAATATTTAATCGTTATTATTCTTAATGATGAGATTTTTAATAGTAATGACATATTCTAATGAATATATTTGTATATCAATATTATAAATAAATAAAACATATAAATGGTTAATTATAAAAAAGATTATTTTACTTTAAGTGATTATTAAAAAATGCAATGTTATTATTTATATATATATTTTTTAAAGTTATCAAATAAATTTTCGATTTAATATTTTTATATGATTGATATTTTTATTTTTTTGAATGTTAATTGTTTAAAAAAATATGCAACAATGGTTTTCAAGACTGCATGTAATATTGCACTTGAAAAAAAACAACAACAACAGAAAAAGAGGCCATTATTAAAAAAAGATTATTATTAAAAAAAACTGAAGGAGAAAATTAGTTGTACTTTGTTTTTTCGGAATCACCATTCTTGCAAATAATTGAATAATCTATTGGATGCAAACACCTTAATAATGGAAGGGTGAATAATAATATTATCACAGTTAAAGAGCTGCAATCTTCTTGTCTTTATCCTAGCAATTAAAAGAAATTAAGCAATGGCTCAACATATAAATTCCATCATGTTGAAATGTAAGATAGCTATCAAAAAAAAATTACAATGGTAAATTCAATAACAATTTGGAAGCAACTAAAATTAGTTAATATATTGGATTCAACATGTAAATTTTTTTTTTCAAGGAGAGAACTCTTTAAAAAAATAGAATATATATGTGTTTGGAAACTGATAATTTTCTCTAATGTGATATTTTCTTCAAAATTTAACTTTGGCTAGCATGCATTCAAATATTAAAGAAATATAAAGGAATAAAACAATGGAACAAGTTGAATTTTGAAAAGGTAGTAAATAACTTTATTAATGTAAATGATATGTTTATATATATTTTTGAGATTGATATTCATTTATTTTTATTTTTAATTAAAAAAATGAAATGTTTTTATAAGTATAATTTTGTTCGATTTAAGCATTTTGTTATAAAAAAATTTTTTTTTTTATAAATGTTAAGATTAACACTTAAGTAATTTAAAATTTGAAAGTATAGCATATAAGTTTGGGTTGCATATGGGTTATTATATATATATTTATATATTATTTAATAAGTGAAATTTGTCTTGCATATGGGTTATTATATATATATTTATATATTATTTAATAAGTGAAATTTGTCTTTACAAATTTTATTATCCAAAATTTTTTTTATTATTTATACATCTTAATCCTTTTAATATTTTTTTTATTTATTGGATAATTGGATATGTTCTTAGGGATGGATCATAGATTGAGTTAATTTATTGAAGGTTACTTACTTATCAATTAGAAATCGTCATTATATTTATATATTTGTGTGTGTATGTATATAAGATAACAAATAACAAAATGAGGTGATATAAGTTCCATATTCATATTAAGTTATAAGTTAGCACTAAATGACTAAATAGTCAAAGATATGTTATATTTATAGGCCTGAGTGAGCTTCACCATAAATAATAATAAAAAAAATTTAATGCTTGTAGAAATAAGTAATGTCCAAAAGTGCATATAATGTATAAACCTTTTATAATGTAGTGAAGTAAATTTTGATGATTTCTTTTGGATTTAATGATAATCGATTAACCTAGCTTTGAGAGCATATCTATTATCTATTTTATTAATTTACAATATTTTACCAGTCAAATATTCACTTATTTATTTATCTATTTTCATTTTCACTTCATATAATAATTCTTATGCAAACATAAACAACAATTCATATATTTGCTGTATATAATATACTTTTATTTTTTTTATTTTTTTTTAAATTTGAATATTTGGAAAATATAAATATTGCTTTGTGTTCATATTAATGTATACTTGTTGAGCACAGATATGTCTTTGTCTATTTAATATATATACTTATTGCAAGTATATATATGTATTTTTTTGTATTTGGGTTTGTATTTAAAAATATTTAAAACACTGATACTATTTAAAAATCAAATCATAATATAGAAATAAAGGATGTACTATTTGTTTTATAAGTAATGCCTTGGTATTTTATTTGGAAGAGTATTAATATTTTATTTTTATTTTTCTTTTTTTTAGTGCCAGAGTCATTATGAAGTTTATTAAATTCACAGCTTATTGGAGAATAATTTCGTATTTCAATTATTATTTAGTTTTTTAGATCACTTATACAAGTCAATGTTCATTGATATGTTTAAATATACATAAGTTTACTTATTTGATGTGTATATTAGATTCAATAAAATTCCCTTTGTTTCTAGTATATATTTTGTTAGTTAATCATATTAACCCAGAGAATAAATTATAATGATAGGTCTTATTATTGCTCTGTATGATTTTGGATTTATTTCATGTATAGCTAGTTGAAAGGGCATATAAACAATTTATTTAAATATAATTGGGATTATTTTATCTTTCTTCATTTAAATTATACAATCTGTTATATTTGGCTTTCTCAACAATTGTTTTCATTTAGATTGTTAAGATCTTTCTTTATATGTATATTCAATCTATTTTATTTGTCATTCAACATTTTTGGGCATTCTTTTCTCAGTATATGTGTATGATGTGCTATGTTTATATTATTTAAATTGGATGATAACTACATTCTATTACATTTGTCACCATCAATGTGCAGACATGATTAATTAAGGACTATTGATAGTAATTCCATTACATTTGATGCCTAAAATGTGAGGTTTGATTCATTACAATTCGTTTATGAGGATAGAGCAATCGTATTTCCATTACATTTGTTGTCCAACCTTTGGAGCATTATTTTCTTCTCATATACATACATTCCATTACAATATATATATATATATATATATATTGAAGCAGTCAGATCTGAGTTCGATCCTAGCTTTATGACATCTAGCCATAAGCCCACATCAAACCCCTAGTACTAACCTTAAATTTCTGATGCAATGGGGCTTTATACATTGAGTCCATGCTAATTTCCATAAAGAAAAACTATTACAGAAATGTGTATTAAAATTAATTCGTTTGAGTTTAAATTAATCAATGCTATTAATAAATTCATGATATAATTATTCATGAATTTATATATATAACAACTGTGTGGATTGTGCATATGTATTTGTAAATATTTAAATATATATAATTGTTCGAAAGTTTCATTGTGTCAGGAATGTTTGTTTTTACTTTTAAATAATTTGTTAAATTTTTAGTGATTAAAAGCTACATTCTTTCGATAAGCTTTCAGATTTTCCCATTCCAAAACAATGGTTAAAGTTTTATTAATTAAAAAAAAAGATAAGTATTTAAAATGTAAGGATTTCCTAATTAAAATCATTTTTCTGATTTTAAGAATTCATTTTCTAATTAGAAAATGAATTCAAGTTAATGAGTTTGAAAGCCTTATCGAAGGAATGTATCTAAAAACAACCAGTAAATTTTGTAACATTGATAATGAAAGAAGCGCTAGCCCGAAGGCATCAGATAAGTATATATAGCTCTGAAAAGTTTGGGGAGGGAGAAGCCATATTTGTTGTAGAGAAGTACAGTAAACTCTATGCATTTTAAATCATGAATTCAAATAGTGTTCCTATCATGATAAGGGGCTAAATGTCAGGAATCTGGCTATTGTTCCTGAAGTCCCCTAAAAATCTTCAATGAAGCTGCTGAATCTTTTCTGGACCAATCATGCTGCTAAAATCATGAAAATTCAATAAAATACTGTTCATGTAATCAACTAAATGTGTGCCTACATTTTACTAACCTGGATGTGTAAACTAAGGGAACAAGCTCCGGAAGAAATGGGTAATATATTTCCATAATGAACCTTAAACTTTCTGGCCAGTTTCTGAACTTTACTTTACACTCCCTTTAAGAGTTCTTCTCATTTATAAATGTAATACTCTGTGTAAAACCTTTTATTTATGCTATTTTAAATTACATAAATTCTCTCAATCTCTAGTCTTTAACTTTTTTTTCTTACGATGGCGGTTCATTTACTATACTATATATATATATATATATATATATATATATATATTGTGTGCTTTATTAATGTTGTTTATTTTTAATTATATGCCAATAATCTTTCAACTCGATGAGCTCCTTTGTCCTATTTGCTTTGTGCAAATAATATAATATTAATTCTGATAGTAATTCTCACCCATTAGAACTAGGTTTATACAGTTTTATTAATCATTGAGTCGAAAGAAATGATTAAATGTTTATTTTTATAATTGGCTAATAATAAATTATTAGCTCCATTTCTCATCTATGTCCCCAGCTCCTATCTAATTTACAAATGTTTATATATCCACATAATGTTAAAAAGTCTTTTTCTCGTACTCACCAATATTTATTTATTCACGTATGTTAAAATGCTTTTGCAAAAGGGCCGATAAACTAATCAAATATATTCTAATTCAAATTTCTGTTATTTTTTTTAAGATTCAGGAAGGGCGATGTTTGGGGCATAATTAATATGATTTACAAATACTTTAAAATAATTTTAGTTAAAGTTCGTTTGACTTTAATTAAATTAATCAAGTCATCATGTAGAGCATTCTATAATTGGGTTTTATTTTTCAAATGGTGACTCTCAGTCATCATCATTGAATGTTGCTGATGTAGGGCAATCTTCCACTCTGTTAGGCTTCTCGGTGATAATATTTCTGTTATTTTGAATTATTGAGGAAGAAAGCACTTCCTCTCCTGTTTATGTTATATTTGGAACACCAAAGGCTCGTAGTTACAACTTGGCTTGGTTTTCTCATGTCCCACATCTCCCTAAAGGGCAGTAAGACTTGTGAAATGTAAGCCACCATAAAACTTAGATCATCGACCAGCTATTGTCTTTCAATTTCATTTTATAGCTCATAATTCGTCAGCACCATTGCCTCTCTGTTCCAGTGAAACCCGCTCTGGTGTTTGTAATTTGTGATGAAGTAATTTCAATTAAAGTCAAACAAATTCTCAGTTATCTCAAAGTAAATAAGTTTTCCAATAAAGATTAAAGTTATGCCCTAAATACATATCTTGCTCTTCATGAATGGATTTGCGAATATGAAAATAAATCTCACATTCTTTCGTATAAAATTAGAGTAATAATGTCCTTTACAAATGAATACCTTTATCTGCCTTTATTTTCTTGTTGGGGGCATGGACCTAGAATTCCAAAATATTGCATAATACTCATTGGCATATAATAAGGACTGCCACTTTTATTATAATTATAAACTATGTTAAAGGCTAGAGGTGATTAATATAAACATTATTTAAAATTCAAACAAAACAAACTATTATTATTAAATATTTTATAAACACACTTGATTTTTTAGTCTCTTAATGCTCGTATTCAATAATTATTTTAATGTTAATGCTCACTGTCTGTGTTGGCAACCTGAACATATACATATGATTCAACTTAAAATTATCTTTCGTCAGTTTATCTGATATTAGTGTCAGTTCAGGGGTCTCTAATTCTCACCAGCCATTGAGCTAGTTTCTTGGTGCATAGCACTGTGCCATTGATTTCTATTAATCTGAGCTGGTGAGGTGGGTTTGAATTCAGTTTGGTT
This sequence comes from Epiperipatus broadwayi, assembly GCA_028023455.1. Taxonomy (NCBI): domain Eukaryota; kingdom Metazoa; phylum Onychophora; class Udeonychophora; order Euonychophora; family Peripatidae; genus Epiperipatus; species Epiperipatus broadwayi. The sequence continues at coordinate 29,607 of JAQFVV010000963.1, read as the reverse complement.
CAGCTGAGTTTGGATCCGACCTGCAGTTGAGGTGGTTGTTTTTCGATCGGTACAATATATATATATTATACCTACTGCCTCTTAACATCATCTTATAACTTTTATAAATATCATTTATATAACAATTAAATATTCGATATTTATAATAACGACTCGATACAGAACTTTGTATCTCCCTCTTACACAAAATCCTATCATATGGGGCTGTCGGTACCTCACCAATAATATTAATACTTGTTTACTAGATTAAACATTAGCCAACCAAACTCTTTATTTATTTAAAGGAAAAATTCCAATGGGCGCCAGCCGACCTTTGTCGACAAGTCTGCCTGACCAATACGATCTAGTACCCGCTCCCGCTAGCTCAGCTAAAACAATCAATAAAATACAAAATCTGCCTACTTAAAAATCAATTTACGAATCTTTCTCTGTGCTAGTTTTCTCACTTCCTTTCCCAAATTCTAATTTAAAATTTATTTCGCTCTCATAATCTCATAGGATATTCATATCCCATTTCTAAACTATAATTCATTATTATAACATTTATTATTTATTTGCTCTACGATATTTATTTCTTTTTTTTTTTTTTTTTTTTTTTTTATAAATAATCACTAACCCATTAAATCTCCGTTTACGCTGTTTCACTTCGTTTGGTCTTATAATATAATTAATTACACTTTTGCTCAAATTTAGATAATATTTAATATAACAAAAAATATCATATTATACATACATTTAGAAAATAATTATACGCACACAAATATATTTGAAATCACAATAAAAATCCCTTGATAATGGAGCTAAAGACAATTAGTAATTATAGTTTGTAACATAAAGTTCAAAGTTTATTATTCCATACATTACTACAGCTTTTAATTAGTGAATCAAGAATAAAATAAATATTACCTAGCACTCTCTTTTATGCCTAGTTCCGAGCATAGCTTCTGATAGTATTTCCTTCGGTCAGTTAGCGCTAACTCTTTGCAATCCTTTTCCCGATGTCATTGGGATCCTGTGGGCTTCACCATGGACACTCCACTTCCTTCTTGTTTTACATGAACATGATCGACCTTCGAACTGTCTGCTGTTGGTATTGCATGGAAGGATTCGGCCGGCTGTCCACACGATGGGTTTAACAATGCAGCATTATGTTTTATTTAACTTTGGACGTATATTCATAATATGAATATAAATTTAAGAATAATCATCTGAACCGAATCAAAATCAAATTTTAATCATAATATCAAATTCAATCTAATAACTATAACAATAGAAAGTTCGCTCCTTTTATATTTTACGGTCCTTATCTTGCGGATTCAATCTACATTCTGAATTTCTGCTATTGGACAATTATTTCTTTTCTTTCGACTCTCTACACAGTTTCATTGGTCATTCTTTAGATGATTGCAAATTTCAATTTCTTTGTTAGAGTTAGTTCACTAATTATCCGTTTAATGGAAATTTCTTATGTTTGTCATTAGCTCCCATTGTTTATTACATTCCTTTGATTATATTCCCCTTTTTTTTTTATTATAAGACAAAACGAACTCCACCTTGCTTTTTTTTTTTTTTCTAAAAGCAATCTTAAATCAAATTTCAATTAAATCAAGTTTTAATTAAATCAAGTTTTTAATTCTTTAAGTTTTATTTAAATGTGATTCTAAAATTATATTTTATAAAACTGTCTAATTTATGCTTTTAACGATAAACCCTTGTATGATAAAAAAAATTTTTTTTTATTTTACCCTACAAGACCTTTTATTTTTATTAAATATTTAAACAAATCTTTTATCAATTTATATTTCTCCAAAATTATGTGTAACTCCGAAGAAAACACACTCCTTCCTGATGTATCTCGGTACATTTCTCCGTCCCCCCTTTTGAAACTAAAATATCAATCTGAAGGTTTTAGTTTCAACGTTTAACTTTATTCTTATTATACAATACCCTCGATTTATTTTGATGGAAGTTCATCCTTTCTTATTCTCGTGTGTCCGTGTTACTCCTTAAGTTTTCTTCTTTAGTAATTGTAAGGATCGAGCATTGAACGTTCCCTTGTAGTCTGATCCTTGGGCAACTTTGAAGGCGTTATTTCCATACTCCTTTATGATTTTGTATGGCCCATCATATATTGGTTGAAATTTCTTGTATATCCCTTTTTCCGGATGGCTTACTGGATTTACCCTTACCATGACCTCATCTCCCAGCTTGAACATAGCCTTGCTCTTCCCTTGTCTCCTTTGTCTTATATTTCTCATCTTTCTGAGTTTACAGCGTGCTTCATCAGCGTCCTTCTTCTTATCAATATGTGGTGTTCTGATCGGTAAAGGGGTTTTGAATGGGTAAGGAGTACTTCTCCCGTGATGAAGCCTGATGGGTTTGAACCCGGTTGATTCGTTCTTGGACCAATTTATCATGTTCGCAACTCTCGTGGCCTCTTTTACCCATCTACGATGATTGTTCTGGAGATACACATGAAATAAGCACCCCAATTCCCTCATGACTCGTTCGCAGGGATTAGACTGCAGATTGCGAATTGAAGTGAGAATATGTCTGATCTGGTGGCGCTTCATCCACCTTTTCCATTCCTCCGACATAAAGGGAGTTCCATGGTCTGATATTATCTGCTTTGGGATTCCCACGTCTCGAAAATGTTGATGTTCAAGTACCTGTATAGTTTGTTTGGCATTAGCTTGCGCCACTGGATATACCACTACGAACTTGGAAAAAAAGTCATAGGCTACAACAAGATACTTCTTTCTATTAAACTGAGGTAGGGGTCCATAGTAATCTATTGCCAATAGGCTGTTAGGCTGGTATGCATATATAGGTCTCAACGGGCCCACGCTTGATGAGTTTGGGGGCTTTGTTTTCGCACATACAGTACATCCCTCAATGATGTTTAAAACACTCTTATACATTCTTGGCCAATAAAACCAATTGCCTATCAACCCTTCCATCTTGCTTGCCCCATAGTGTCCATAATTTTTATGTATGAACCTGATTATTTGTTTCCGCATATCCACTGGAAGAACGACGCATGTATGCTCCTCATCTCTTATTTTACGCTGTAAAAGTCCATTTTTTAAACAATATTTTTTTCTTTCTTTCCATAATGTATTGTTTACAGGTCTACCTGCAGGCTGATGGCGCAAGTAGTCTATTATTTGCTTACATTCTGTATCCTCTTCTTGCACTTTCACTAATCTTTGCAAACTGCACTCTATATCCTCGCCTTTATCTACTTCCGCCACTGCTATGTACGCATTGTTACAATTTAAATGTTGTTGCGGTGGTTCTATCGGATAGCGACTTAAAGCATCTGCCGCCATATTGTCTTTGCCTGGGCAATACTGCACGCGATAGTTAAATTCTTGTAAGATCAAACTCCATCGGATCAGCCTACTATTCATGAGGAAGCTATGATTAAGGAACTCAAGGCTCCTATGGTCTGTGATCACTATCACCTGTGATCCTATTAAATATTGTCTAAACTTCTTAAAGGCCCAGACAATTGCTAAAGCCTCCCTCTCAGTTACTGTATAATTTTTTTCTGGCTTACTTAATAAGCGACTTACAAAGAATAACACCCCATATCTCCCATCATCCTGCACCTGAGATAATGTGGCCCCCAGGCCTATTCCACTACTGTCAGTTTGCACTACAAATGGTTTGTCAAAATCTGGGTATGACAGCATGACCTCTTTTAGAAACCCCCTGTTTACCTTTTCAAAACTACGCTCTTGTTGCTCCTCCCACATCCACCTTTTGTCCTTCCTTAATAGCTGTAAGAGAGGCTCCATGTCTGAGGAAAAATTTTTATAAAATCGGTTGAAAAAATTACATAGTCCGAGGAAAGCTTTGATGTGTTTCTTCTTTCTTGGCTTTGGAAAATGTTGTATAGCCTCGATTTTCTCAGGATTTGGAGACACTCCTTGCTCACTGATAATGTGTTCCAAGAATTTCACCTCCATAGTCATTAGGTGGCTTTTCCCCAAATTTGTTTTAATTCCTTTTTCTATGCACTCCCCAAACAGTAGCTTCAAATGTTCAAAGTGCTCCTCCACACTATCCGAGGCCAAAATGATGTCGTCCACATACATCGTAATTAAACTCTTGATTCTTTCTGACAATACCTGATCAAGGCATTGTATTAATCCCACTCTGCTGTTTTTTAAGCTGAAGGGAACCCGATTAAAGTTATATGCCCGTCCATTATATCGGAAAGCGGTATATTTCCAGTCTTCAGGGTGAAGCTTGATCTGCCAGTAGCTGGCCGTTAGATCAAACGTCGAAAATATCTTTTTTTATGGAACTTCATTAATAATTCACTTATAGGTGGCAGGGCATTAGTGTCTAGCACTGTTATTTTATTTAATTGTCGCGCGTCTAAACACAATCGAATAGACCTGTCCTTTTTCTTTACTGTCACCAACAGATTATTGTATGGGGATGAGCATTTAGAAATAATTCCCCATTTTAGCATATTCTGTAGCTGTTCTTCTACTGCATTTCTATATTGATGTGGTATTGGGTATGCTCACGCTTGATACGGCTGGTCTTCCATAAGCTTTATTCAGTGTTCGTATCCTTCAATAACTCCTGGAACTTCTGAAAACACATTCTCATACGTATTCAACAAATTCTTCAGTCGTTCTCCGTTTTCACTTTCCTGTTCCTCTTCCCTTATTATTATTTTTTTCTATTTGTATCCCTGCACTTTCTGCATCGTGCTCCGCTTTACTATCGTTTGCCTTGCCGACGTCAAACGGTATTTCTGCATGATTAATCCTTGCCTGTCGCTTTTCATAATCCAGCACGCATCCTGCTTTGCACATAAAGTCTGAGCCCTGGATAGCATCATGTATCAATCCCTCCAAGATCAGCATAACGTGGTTGTATTCCTTCCCTGCGACCTTAATACTCACCCAAGCTTGCTCCGATGCCAACTTGGCTCTTTTCCCATTCGCCAGCCTTACGTATACATCTTTTAATGGCAAGGTTTTAATTTTCAAGTTACTCCGGTCCATTTCATTGAACGTTTTCTGCGAAATCACCGACACTTGGCTTCCTGAGTCAAGTAGTGCATTAATCGCCTTCCCTTCGATTCCTATTTCTATTTTAGGACATGATTGATATGCCATTCCCAGCTCGCCCCTCTCTTCATTTTGTACTAGGTTTGCTACTTGTCTGTGATTATCTTCTGCATTTCCCTCTTCCCTCCGATTTTCTTCATACTGTTTATCGTTATCTATCATCCTGAGTATCTCTGCCGCTCGCTCTATGGCATCATTCCTATTATTATTTCTTGGACGTTTTTTGGGAAGCCTCGCCTTACTATCCGCAGTATTTGTTGCTCAGATAGTTTGTATGCTGTGATTCCCCTTAATCTCGCCACTTGTTTGCGGAAATATGTACTTAGTGATTCTTCTGTTCGCCATTTTTCTTGTGTTGCCTGATGTTTAACAACTTCCTGAAGCCCCTCCCCCCAATAACTCTTCAGCAATGCTTGTTTATATTCCTTAAAGTTCGTTGGCTTTATTCCCAGCGACTCCCACCAATTTTCAGCCTCATCTTGTATGTAGCTAATAGCTATATTAACTTTGACCGACTCGCTGAACTCATTACATGAAAAAAATGTTCTAGACTCTCTAAGTATCTATTCGGTCTTTCCCCTTCGTTTCCCGAGAAAGTCTTTATTTTGATAACCCGACTTGCTATTTCCATTTTACACCTATTTTATCTGACTTTATTTAATATGATTGTTTTTATTTTCTATTTGGAACGTGCGTACAATCCACACCTAACCTTCTCAGTTCTTTTTTTTTTGCTAAAATTCCCCGGAGTGTCCCTATGCCTCCACGTTTTATATAATTGCAAAATCACTTTTACAGTTGCGCTGCTTATACCGTTTTCTAATCCTACTATCACGCTCCCTCCCGCTTCTTTTTACTAGCTATCACTTATGTCACTCATACACGACTCTGGCCACACCGCTTAAAAATGTCCAGTCATGACTCACATCGGTCCTGCCATTCAAAACGTTTAGTTTCGTTCCACATTGACGCGCCATTTATACCTACCACCTCTTAACGTTGTCTTATAACTTTTATAAATATCATTTATATAACATCAATAAAATATTCGATATTTATAATAACGACTCGATACAGAACTTTGTACCTCCCTCTTACACAAAATCCTATCATATGGGGCTGTCGGTACCTCGGGTAGAGTGGTCAATATCATTGGCAAACATTCGCCAATAATATTAATACTCGTTTACTAGATTAAACATTAGCCAACCAAACTCTTTATTTATTTAAAGGAAAAATTCCAATGGGTGCCAGCCGACCTTTGTCGACAAGTCTGCCTGACCAATACCATCTAGTACCCGCTCCCGCTAGCTCAGCTAAAACAATCAATAAAATACAAAATCTGCCTACTTAAAAATCAATTTACAAATCTTTCTCTGCACTAGTTTTCTCGCTTCCTTTCCCAAATTCTAATTTAAAATTTATTTCGCTCTCATAATCTCATAGGATATTCATATCCCATTTCTAAACTATAATTCATTATTATAACATTTATTATTTATTTGCTCTACGATATTTATTTCTTTTTTTTTTTCTTTTTTTTTTTTTTATAAATAATCACTAACCCATTAAATCTCCATTTACGCTGTTTCACTTCGTTTGGTCTTATAATATAATTAATTACACTTTTGCTCAAATTTAGATAATATTTAATATAACAAAAAATATCATATTATACATACATTTAGAAAATAATTATACGCACACAAATATATTTGAAATCACAATAAAAATCCCTTGATAATGGAGCTAAAGACAATTAGTAATTATTGTTCATAACATAAAGTTCAAAGTTTATTATTCCATACATTACTACGGCTTTTAATTAGTGAATCAAGAATAAAATAAATATTACCTAGCATTCTCTTTTATGCCTAGTTCCGAGCGTAGCTTCTGATAGTATTTCCTTTGGTCAGTTAGCGCTAACTCTTTGCGATCCTTTTCCTGATGTCATTGGGATCCTGTGGGCTTCACCATGGACACTCCGCTTCCTTCTTGTTTTACGCGAACATGATCGACCTTCGAACTGTCTGCTGTTGGTATTGCATGGAAGGATTTGGCCGGCTGTCCACACGATGGGTTTAACAATGCAGCATTATGTTTTATTTAACTTTGGACGTATATTCATAATATGAATATGAATTTAAGAATAATCAACCGAACCGAATCAAAATCAAATTTTAATCATAATATCAAATTCAATCTAATAACTATAACAATAGAAAGTTCGCTCCTTTTATATTTTACGGTCCTTATCTTGCGGATTCAATCTACATTCTGAATTTCTGCTATTGGACAATTATTTCTTTTCTTTCGACTCTCTACACAGTTTCATTGGTCATTCTTTAGATGATTGCAAATTTCAATTTCTTTGTTAGAGTTATTTCACTAATTAGCCGTTTAATGGAAATTTCTTATGTTTGTCATTAGCTCCCATTGTTTATTACATTCCTTTGATTATATTCCCCCTTTTTTTTTATTATAAGACAAAACAAACTCCACCTTGCTTTTTTTTTTTTTCTAAAAGCAATCTTAAATCAAATTTCAATTAAATCAAGTTTTAATTAAATCAAGTTTTTAATTCTTTAAGTTTTATTTAAATGTGATTCTAAAATTATATCTTATAAAACTGTCTAATTTATGCTTTTAACGATAAACCCTTGTATGATAAAAAAAGTTTTTTTTTTATTTTACCCTACAAGACCTTTTATTTTTATTAAATATTTAAACAAATCTTTTATCAATTTATATTTCTCCAAAATTATGTGTAACTCCGAAGAAAACACACTCCTTCCTGATGTATCTCGGTACAATATATATATATATATATATATATATATATATTATATGTATATATATATATATATATATATATATATATATACGATTAATTGAAATAATAAATTTAATGGTTTACAAACAATTACAAACAATTCTTAAATCTGCAAAAGTACTTTCAGTTAATTTCTTAAACCTGCCTCAACTGCCAGTAAATTCAAAAAACAAAAGAGGAAGCAAACGTCATCAATTCAAATTCCACGAATCTCGTATTTTAATGTTAGCAGCTTGTCGATTTATTAAATGCATTTTATTCCTGTTTATAAAAATTGCCTCTTTAATTTTTCTTTTACTATGGTTTCTCTCTTCATGAAGAATTTTCACATATTCAAAATCAAATTTAAATTTATATTTACATGTTTTTTCATGTGCAAAGAAAACTGAAGAAGATATTAAATCATCATTATTTTTATTTTTTACATGCTTATATAACAATTTGTGCTCCATCAATCTCTTCTCAATACTGCACCTAGATTCAGCTATATAGGTGAATCTAGGTGCAGTATTGAAAAGAGATGGAAGGAGCATGAATTATTATATAAGTGGTGAATCTAGGTGCAGTATTGAGAAGAGATTGAAGGAGCATGAATTATTATATAAGCATGTAAAAAATAAAATAATGGTGATTTAATATCTCCTTCAGTTTTCTTTGATCATGGAAAAACATGAAAATATAAATTTAAATTTGATTTTGAAAATCTGAAAATTCTTCATGAAGAGAGAAACCATAGTAAAAGAAAAATTAAAAAGGCAGTTTTTATCAACAGGAATAAAATGTATTTAATAAATCAACAAGCTGCTAACATTAAAATATGAGATTTGTGGAATTTGAATTGATGACATTTGCTTCCACTTTTGTTTATTGAATTTAGTGGCAGTTGAGGTAGGTTTAAGAAATTAACTGAAAGTACTTCTGCAGATTTAAGGATTGTTTGTAATTGTTTGTAAACTGATAAATTTATTATTTCAATTATAATTACAATTTTGTTTTTAATTAATGGACATTTTATTTATTTTACATATATATATATACTTATATATATATATATATATATGTGTGTGTGTGTGTGTGTGATTATAGGAAGTATTGATTGATAAATATAAAATATAAAAAATATTAAAATGCATTATATATAAAAAGAAAATATTTATATTTATATATTGGACTATTTCCATCATCTAATATAGGTATTGAATGCTTTTAGAAAAATGTAACTTTATTTAAATATTTCAAATTCATTTAACTGTTAGTAATAGCACACAGGTTCGTATATGCATAATGTTTCAAGAGGTATTATTCTCCCCTCTTCTTCAGGTGTTGCTGGTCTGACTAGTAACAGTATTAGCATGTGAATTATACCTGGACTCTTATATTTATGAATATTAATTTTTAAGGTAATGCTGTAACCAATTGAGCCATCCTGCCACCAGGTTTGATTTCCATGCTAGTACTGTTACTTATCAGATCAGCAACACTTGAAGAGGAAAGAATAATACCTCTCAAAACATTGTTCATGTACTAACATTTGTGCTATTATTAACAGTTGAATGTATTTGAAATATTTAAATAAAGTTATGTTCTTTTAAAGACATTCAATACTCATATTAGATTATGAAAATAATTCAATATATAAATACAATTAAAACACTGTCATCACAAATTTTCAGGAAAACACTAGGTAATAATTATATATAGAAATGTATATAAAGATATATATGTAGGTATAGGAATATTGATTATAAGATGGAATATATATATATATAAAATGCAAAATTATACATTCATATATATTTATATTCATGTATTTGTATTAAGTTTTGCTCTGTTTAAGTTTGTTATAGTTCTGAAGAAGATTTCTGTGGCAATCGAAACCATTAACAGTGGGTAATAATTATATGAAGCATTGTAAAACTAATAAAGAAATTAAATGATATTAATATTCAATAAGAAAGATAAAGTTATAACTTATTATTAATTTTTGGGGTACTTATATATTAGACTTGCTACCCTTTTCACATCAGTCCACCAATCACTTTCTAATTTTGTGATGTCATCAAATAGCATATACACTGAAACTTATAGAATGAGATATTACTATTACTGAAACTTATGAAAAATGTAAGTGATAAACAATGAGGATTGCCAATTTCTCAACAAGCTTTGTTATAAATGCTTAGGAGGTTCCTGACTGAGATATTTTAAATGCTGGCTCTGGTTAAGCATTTATCACAAAGCTTGTTGAGAAATTGGCAATCCTCATTTTTTATAACTTACAAGTTTAAGAAATTAGGGTCATGTCGTCTATGACTCTTATTTTGACTATGTAAGTGATAAATTTATCAAAACTGAATATATGTACAAGTTATTTTATTACATTTTCACAAGATTTAGAAAGTTATCAGCAGACTGATCCATATGTGTAAAGGTATAGCAGCTCTAATATATATATTAGACTAAATCTGAAAAAGTAATATTTTTAACAATATAAAAATATAAATTTCACTACTTACATATTAGCATTGCTACATCTTTTCACATTGTGTTACTCTATCCATAAATTTCCTAACTTAAAATCCCATCAAATAAACCTGCTATCTCATCAAATAACATGAACACTAGAACTTTGACAAACTTAAGTGATAAATCTGAGCACAAAAATAATAAAAACATTATTACAATAATAAATAGAAACAAATAGTTGTGAATTTTTGTTTCATTGTGGCAATAAAGTGGCACTTCTTGCCATCCTTCTCTCTGCCTAAGGTACAACTTTCTTCTATCCCAATAATGGCCAGCAATTTTACTTAAAATTAAAAAATACTATACATAGTATATTCTGGCATGAAATTACACAACAGACACAAAGATGGCACTTTCATTTGCATTTTGGATGATATTAAAACAATAAGTTCTTCTTGTTGATTCTGTTTAATAAAAGTTTACATTTTTTCCTCCCTGTAAAGCATTAAAAGTGAAGAAGTATGATCTGTCAACTGCATAAAGAAGATGGCATTTTAGTTTGTATTCTGGGTTATATTAAAAAAATCAGGCCACGTCATTGATTCTGTTTTAATAAAAGTTGAATTATTTTTTTTACATTTTGATAAGGGTTTACTAATTTATTTTTTGTTTTTAACAAAATAAATGTAAAATTAAACATTTCTCGATCAAAATCCCATGCAACCATTATATCGTATAACCATATACTTTAACTGTTTATTTTTTAAAAATCTGATGGAGACATAAATTGTTGTTTTTTTATCTGTCCATTTTTTACTTTTCTGCCATAGTTAATAGGTGTATTTTTTCTTTGCTTTACTGTTCATTTTGTAGTGAATATACTTATTATTTTTGTAGTTAACATGGTTATGTAAGCGATAGAATATATGTGGTATTTTTTTAATAATTTTGCTCATGTACTTTTATTTTTGGGTAATTTTGCTTTAGTGTCTGTTTTGTAATTTTATGCCAGAGTTAATATATGTATTTTTTTTTCAATTTTAAGTAAAATTGTGGGAATTTCTGATCATGTGTGTGATAGCAGAATGCTCTTCCTTGTGTGATGGGGATGAAGATGGCTTTGATGACATAAAGTGCCATTTTTATTTAGTATCATAATGAATTATTTTTATTATTTTTGTATACAAATTTCTATTTTTCATATTGTTAAAAATGTACTTTTTCAGATTTAATATGGTGCAATTAGTTATATATATATATATATATATATATATAACTAATTGCACCATATATATATATATATATATATTAATCTGCTATGCCTTTTCACATATGAATCAATCTGCCAATAACTTTCTAAATCTTGCAAAAATGTCATGAAATAATTTGTACATGCAATATTCATATAATTAATAATATTATTTTCTTTTTTTATAATAAACTTAATTTTATCCTCTTTACTATTAATATACTTTATGCAGGAATAAAAAGAATCCTCTTATTGCTACGACTCAAATTCTTTTATATGAGCAAATCTGAAGAACTGTTAAAGAATGACGTTTAGTATATTCTAAGTAATTACACCGACGTCATTCAGCCAAAAAACATCGTAAATAGTAATTTAAAGTGAGAATCTACTCACGCTCTCTTTATTAATATACTTTAAAAAATTATTTGCTCTTGTCTCATTGCTATTTAAATACCAAAAAATAATCGACTACATATGACAAATTGGTTTATTATTACTACAAATAAAATATTCCTTTTCAAAATTATGCACATAAACTGCTTTCAAAAAAAAAAAAACCACTTAAAATATTTCCTATACTTACTTCATTTTTTTTATTTATAAAAGTTATTTTCAGATTTAAAATCTGCATTTTTACAACAAGCCACTAAAATTTCATTTAATTCATACATTTCAATTTTTAATTAAATTTTCTTATATGTAATTCAATAATCTTATTAATAGGTTAATAAATTACGTACAAGATTTTAAGCAACATTTAAAGGATAAAAATTCTGCAATTTACTTACATATATAATAATTCAAACAAATATTTTAAAATAGAAATGCTTGAATGTATAAAATCATATTATAATAGATTTATAAAAGAAAGTATTTATATAAGTGAAATGAAATCTTTATTGAATAAATTCTTAATTGAAAAATAAATAAATAAATTTGATTATATATTAAGTAAAAAAAAAATTAAATAAAATTTAATGATAAAATGTACAATTGGTAATTAGCGGAAGGAATTTTTATCTTTTAACTTATTTAGTATGTAAAAAATTCAATAAAATTCAATGGGTATAATTAAGGTGGAACTTGGTAGTTAAATAATTATAGGGAATTAAATTGCAGGGTTTTTAAAGAATGACTTTGTATAAAGGAAATATGAGTTATTAGAGGGAATAGTATTTTAAAGTAAATATAAAATATAATTTTCTTTTTGATTATACAAGGAATGCATATTTTTAGGTACTTACATATTAGTCCGCCAGTGACATTTTAGCCTTCATTACTTATGATTACTAAATATTTGATATGTTTTATTAATTATGTAATATATAGAGTATGTGAGCACACACTTTCACACAATCCACCACTCTATCTTACAACATGATACACTTGAACACATATATGTCGAAAAAATAAATAATCACCAATATACGTATTTCATGCGAAACCAGCAATCATCAGTTGGTCCACATTATCATCTCTACACATATATGCAATAAGGAAGTAAATATAACTTTTAAAGATTTAAAAATCATTTTTTACAAAGTCGTAAATAACAACTCCACTTTCTATATTAATGTCAATTTATTTACGTGGAAAAAGTTGGCTATCTTTAAGCATAATTAGGTCAGTAGTAGCTAGATATTTATAATGAATGTGTAATAGATATAAAAATACTCTAGAGATCTGCAACAACTTTTCTTTGGAAGTTAAATTTACTTAATTAATTAAATACTATTAAATGTTTAGCAATGATAGATAATAATAATGATTTTAATGAAGATTAAAATTTCACCCCTGGACTAATAGATAAGTATCTTTTTTTTTTTTTTTTTGCCTTAAATTAGTATCGAATTTTATGTTCATATTTATTATGTTTATATATAAATATTAGTTGATCCTTGATAAAATAATACAGTGGAAATGTTGGATATTTGGTGAACATATGTAATTTGTTATAATAGTTCATGTAATAAAAAGAAGTTTTTAAAGAAGTTGTATTAAATATTTTATTAAATTGTATTAAATGGGCTATTTTATAAAAGAAAATAGTGTTTCTTTTTTTAATAAGAATTAATATTATTTTTTTACTGTTTTCCAGCTCACTTTGAGAAACAAAGTATAGTACTGAGCCATATTTATGACATGACATGGAGACTGTAGATTGATATCATTATAGGGATTTTTTCAAATCATTCTTTCTAAAGAAAATGGTGCTTTAAAGTGATTTTATTCAGGTGTCATAAAAATTCTCTGAGAATGATAAACTTCGTTTATTCTTATAAAGTCTGGTGTGAAACTAGAGATCAGAAAATATAACTGATGAGTATTAGTTTGGTCTCCTCAATAATATAAAGCTTATTATCTGTGTGTCTAATTGTATTAGCTTGAAATAATACACATAATGGATTGTGTACATGCCATTTTTTTAAAATAATATATATATATTGCATGTAGGACCTATAGTACACATATATAAATGAAGAAAAAATATAGTGTTCAGTGGAAATATATTTATTTATCTTCTAATTGAACCACTATTTTGTTTATTTTTACTTTATCAACCTTAGAATTTAAATATTAGCATATAGAAAAAAAATATTACTTCTATGAGCAAAATATTATAAATTTTATATTCACATACAAGGTTTTGATTTACATTCAGAAGAGGTTTAAGAAGTGAAAATATTCTCTTCAAAATTACTAGTTAAAAAAGAAAATTGTATTATATGTGTAAAAAATGAATCCTCCATAGATTTAGAAATTATTCCATTTCATGCCCAGAGTTTTTTAAATTATAATAATTAAATTTCTTACTGATATTATTTACTAAGATAGATGGTACATTTGTGGTTATTATTAAATGTCATATATATATTGAATCTTGAAATTTTTCCAAAAACTTTTGTCGGTAACTTTTTTGGAATTGGAAAGTCCTCTATTAATGTACAATAAGGTTCACTATTCTATTATAGTTCCCTGTAAATCCATAGAGAAATTATATATCAATCTTATTACAGATGAGTTTTAGTAACTTCTTGATATGCTACATCTTGCTTGGTAAATTGACATTAGGCAATAAAGCAATTAACTTTGGACATGAAATAACACCTCCCTTACCACAGGGGGCAATGGATACAATTTTAAATTCCATATTAGATCTTGGAATGTAATGCATTTCTTCTGGACACTATGTGTATCATTGCATGTCTAGTAACTGTTAGTCAATCATCTGAGAATAAGTTAAAAAGTATTTTTTTACACTAGAAGTTCCCTTTACTACTTCTGCAACTAGTAGGATAAGATTTTTTATTGATGCAGTTAAAATTTACTGATAGATATTAGAATCATCTGGATAAACATTGCTGATATCCTTCAGTCAATTTTTTATTTTTTCCACAAATACTAGATGACTTGTTGTTTAATCTTTGAATTGAATAAATTATCTTTGAAATCTGAAGACTGTAAAGTGAATGAAAAGTTTAAAATCTATAATCTGCTCAAATAATTTTTTGAAATGTCTGTTTAATTTTTATTTGTCATTGCTCCCTTGTTAACCAAAAATGTATTCCATAACTCAGAAATAATCTGTCTATCTATTTGTGTAGAATGTTTTTCAAATACAACTCTAACTTTTTCATCTTCTTTTTAATTTCTTAATTACTTCAAACTTTCATGGAAAATATGTCAATTTTTTGCATTGTAACATTTATTGTGGTCAAATTTTACAAAACACATTTATTGATTGTATTATATCAAGGTTTTACAAAAATGAATTTTCATCATCAGTTAAATATATTTAAAATATTTTACAAATTATATTTTTTTAATTATCCAAACTTATCATTACAAGATAAGACTTTGGGTATTTGCTAAAACTAATTATCTACCATTAATAAAGTTAAAAATGTCTAGCATACACTAAAAAATTTCAAGACCTTGCAATGATTTTATAGATAATTAATATGGCAATTATTTTATTTTACAATCTTAATTAATTACAAAAATCAATTACACAACTCTTTTTTCAATTTTTTGTAACATCAAAATGCTTTTCAACCCTATATAATTGTTTCTAATATTTTATAATGGATAGCCACATTTCTTTATTATTTTAAAATTTCACAGTAATAATTTATAGTACCATTACACAAGCATAGCCAATAACTTACATATTAACTATACTAATCAGACCAATATTATTTATAAATACACAAACTGCAGCCATCTTTCAAAACTGTTGCACTCACTCCATAATTGCTAGACACAAAATACTTCTCCTGTGGATACTTTTATTTATACTGGGGGAGGGGATAAAACCCTGGGCACCATGCAGCCAATTTGAGTACAATACTCAAAAAAGATTTTAAATGCTCCAAGAATTTGATTCCATGACTAATTTAACTGAACAAGAAACTTACCTAATTTAGGCTATACAACAATACATATAATTGGCAAATTTTATCTTAATCAAATGTTATATAATGAAGTATGGAAAGAGAGAATTTAAGTCAAATTAACATATTAAAACAATATATTTATTTGCACAAAAACATAATAATAATAATAATAATAATAATAATAATAATAATAATAATAATAATAATAATAATAATAATAATAATAATAATAATAATAATAATAATAATAATAGTAATAATAATAATAACAATAATAATAATAATAATAATAATAATAATAATAATGATGATGATGATGATGATGATGATAATAATAACTACATTCAACTAGTTATAGAGTCATTCAGTATAGTTAAATTGACTTTAAATTAGATAGTAAGAATTTAATCATTTCTAATTTATGGAAATTCATTAAGAGACTGAAATCTTACTCCTGGATATTATTTATGTCTAGACTTTGAATTAATTTCTCATATTGACCAAGTTTTTTGTATATTTTTACTGGAGTAATCACCTCTGGTTTCCTGACAGTTTCTGGAGTTCATGGCTTGCATTCTTCAACAGACTTCCCAGTTTCTTTTAATGCTTGTCATTTCTTCTTCCAGGGCAGCATATATCTTCATGACCTGATTCAGCAGTAATTTTTAGTAATGACAGGTAGATGTCTCAGTAAATGGCAAGTCAAATATTTTTATCACATTTCAGACTATCAAATGCACAGAAACTGGGTGATGAAAACCAAATGAACACCTCATTGTGAGTTTAGCTCTACATGGAAATGTCATGGCATCTACATAAATAACTACATCACTCAAGGATGAACTATACATTTTCAATGAAAGGGTCCACAAAATTCAGTTGGTAATAAGTCAGCAGAAATCAATACAACTAGAAGCAGCCAAATCAAATTAACAGGGTCAGAATCAAAATAATTGCTGAATAACTCTAATAAAAATTTAGTAGCCTTTATATTATTGACAAAACCATTGTCTAAGCTCACCCATATCATTAATCATTTTCAATTTTTTTTAATTACTTAATTTTTTTAAATTTTAATTACAATATTAATTACAGTATTGATTATCTAATAAGTTGGATAGATTAGTGTTTCCAGTAAAGCAATCACTTTTTGATTAGACAACCTACAAAATTATTTTAACTTCTGATTAGATTGTATTTTTTTCTAAATTCTGTGGTTCTTTTTTTACTTTTTTTTTCTTTACAATTAATATTTTAGTTTAAATTATTTCACTAAGTAACTTTATAATCTTTAAGTTAACTTTACACAATTAGTTTTCTTTTATTTTTATTATACCTTTAACACTTTGGAATCTGTATTTGGATCCAAAGGAAAAAAACAAGCCATTCTGTTTAAGTAGTAAATTTAATTAAATTCTTAAATTTTACATTATATTTTAATTATTTTCTCCTCTTCTAATTTTTTTATTATTTTAACTTGAGATTCAGATACAGAATTTTATTGTTTCTTTTGTTTATTTCTAGAAAACTTTTGATATATTCTAAACTCTCTTTATTTATTAAACTGACTTTTTTATTAATAATAAAAAAAAATACATTATTTTTTCTTTGAATATTCTTAACATATTTTTAAATATCTCATGTTAAGAATTTATTATATTCTCGTCATAATAGAAGACAAATTGATTGCTTATGTATGATACAATAACTTAAATAACTTTGTTATGAACATTGAAGATGCTGAGTTCTATTTAAGCATGATTATATTTGTTTGGTTATCCTGCAGCAGTTTATTTTAATTTAAATTCAGTTTGGAATGTGTCCCATATTGTTTCACAAATCTGGAACAGAGCTTTGCAAGTGAACTTTTATTTTTAAGTTACAAAACTAATAACCTTTGTTTCTTTATTTTTTTTTATTGCTTGTCATAATTAATGTATATGATAGGTAGATAGGCTTATTTATTATTATGTTCATTTATAATTTGGGTTATTTTGATCTTCAAGACCATCTCTGAAGCATATCGGAATGAGGAATATGCTGGTAAAAATTGATTGTGTTCAAATAGGTCTTATTGTTCTTTTACGAAGGTAAAAGAAAGAAATATTTTTTTCAAATATATTATTAGATAGGTTTATATTTATTTTGTATACTTTATTATCTCAAAGTGAGAATTTTTTTTTTTAAATCAACGAACGTATAATAGAAATAGTTTGCTAGATATGAAAGAAAGTTCGTTCGTAATAATTATAAATATTAAATTTTAAAAGTAACCTAAAGTTTATTCTGAATTAAAAGTTATACCTTAATGCAATATTTAATTACCATGTTGCCTGCATAGTGTGTAATTTAGAGTTAATTTCATATATATTTTTATTCGCAGGCATGTGTCTGTTTTGCACAATTATGACATTTGTTTGATAAAGTTCAGTTTGTGAATATTTTATGTATAAATTTTGGGGATTGTCGTATTCTGCTAAGTTGAACAGATTAGTATGTTATCTGTATGTATTTATCTGCCAGCGTGCACTTATAATGTTTGATATTTAGAAAAGCTATGAGAATGGAAAGAAATTGATTGCATTATAATGTTTGTAGGGATAAAAGATTTTGCTTATTTAGTATATGTTAATAATTTTCCATGAGTAGAGCCTAGTTGATATTATATGCGTATGATTAAATGATGTTTTGAAGTGATATTTTCTTAGGGCCCTGGTGATGAGGAATAAATCCCCATCAATAATGTATTTAGAAATAGATGAGTTGTTGTTGAAGTATGATTAAATGATGCTTAGGAAGTTATGTGATGTTTTTCTTAGATTCTTGGTGATGAGGAAAAAGTCCCCACTAAAAGTATATTTAGAATCAGATGAATTGTTGTAGAAGTGTTCAGTAAGAGTTTACCTGCTCCTCATTTAGATTTTTCTTATAACATATAGTATATATAATCATGAAAATATAGCTTTGTGTTAATTAATATGTGGCTAGATAAATTGTTAGATTAATTCTTGATGTAGTATTAGTGTCATATTTTATTCATGAATTACGACATTGTCCAAAATAAAATAATTGTATGATATTTTCTTGATGAATGGAGAGTTTATAGAAAAGATTGTTTTATATTATTGTTGCTTGAACATGCACACACATGCATAATATAAATAATATCGCGTATATAAAGTATAGAATTGTTGAAATTAAAATGAGAAATAAATGCTTTGAAATACATTACATTCATTTAAATATAAGTATAAAGTATTGAGATTAAAACAGAAAATAAATATTTTAAAATACAGTGTATTTATTTAAATAAAGGTTATAAATGATCAAATCATCAGAATAAACATAATTTTGTTGCTATGCATGAAAGGTATACGTAATTGGAAGTGATTATTTAGTCAATTAGAGAAAGTTGCTTTGTTGAGAGCCACATATAATTAATTTGATTTATTTTGTTAATCAAAAGTAATATCCTCTCAAAAGTATTTTTTGTGCTAATAATATAACATGTTATTTATTTATTGTCATGTAGATGAAACATGTAGGCAAAGCATGTGTTCGAAGTCAGGATATTTAAGTTTTGTTATTAATTTGCTTTGACAATAGGGATAATCCCAAACTGATGCTCAAAGTCTATTTGATAATTTAAAAATCTGTAAGACAAATAGTCCATTTGTAAATATCATATTAAACCAAGTTTATTTTATTGTAATAAATGATTTGTTTTAGTTATTTAAAATCTTAAAAACTGTGTCTTGAGTTATTCTTGTGTACATTCGTGTTTCCATTTCCACATCTCCACATTTCATAAATCTATTACAAAATAGATATATTATTTTAGAGTTATAATATTAAATTTGCTAGTGTCTGACAATATTGTTTTTCTTAATCCAAACATCATAAAAGAACACTTGCCACTTGATAAACATATTAGAAAGGTTGCCAAGTTAGTATATTTGTTAGATGATGATATGAGATTAAAATACCCTATCTCTATCATTATCTTATTATTGAAACACGGTAAAATATTTTAGTCAATTTGTTTCATTACAATTTATCTTATTTTAGAATTATAATTTATGGGCCAATGTAGTATATTTAATTCAACTGTGTTTGTTAAAATT
This sequence comes from Epiperipatus broadwayi, assembly GCA_028023455.1. Classification (NCBI taxonomy): domain Eukaryota; kingdom Metazoa; phylum Onychophora; class Udeonychophora; order Euonychophora; family Peripatidae; genus Epiperipatus; species Epiperipatus broadwayi. The sequence goes on along the minus strand of JAQFVV010000963.1, from coordinate 9,442 downwards.
CCCTGAGATCTTGTTTATTTCTTGATTGGCATTAAAGTAGATGTTTAGATTATAATATGCCAAGTCATAGAATTGTTTAAAAATATAATTATAGCAAGCTGATATATGTTATACTTGGATGAAGGAAGAAATTAAGTTTAAAGTATATTTTAATAGTCTGTACCAAATAAACATTATGATTCTTTATCATATAATTAATTAATGAAGGAATTTACATTATGTTAAATGTTTTGTAACATTTCTTCTTTTATTCATTTATTATCATATATCTTATGAACTGCCTATAGCCTCCCACTGAGCTGAGCTGAACATAGATGTAATTGAAGAGTCTCAGTAATAATTTTGTATTATATATTTTGTTATATTGTTCTATTCATTAATAGAACTGGCGCCTGGGCATTTCACTCATGTAATGTATATGAACGGTGTTGGGAGTGTAGGTTATAATATATATATATATATATATATATATATATATATATATATATATATTAAATTAATAAAACATACTTTTCTGAGTGATAAATGGATATTATTATTGTCACTTTGATACTATAACATTAAGTTATTTTCTTATTTTAAATTCCTAGAATCTTATTGTAAATTTATATTGATGCCATTATAACTCAATTCACAATTATCATAATATGTGTACATACACATGTGTCTATGCAACTTGCAGGACATAAATGGATTTAAAGAGGCTTTAGAAAACATCATGTGGAATTCCTCAATGAACTCCAATTTAATAATGCAAAAAATTCTTTAGATGTGTAATCATCTAATGTTTTGTTAGGCTTCTTTTTTATCATGATTTTATGGTAACTACTGTGATTATTCCTAAAACAATACTTGTTATATGTTTATAATTTTTTATTTATTGTTTTTATTTCAGCATTATGGCCAGTCAGTCATAAATAAAAAATGTCAATAAAAAAGTGTCAAATCTTAAAGACACTTTGATGTTCTAGATGTATTCAATTATTTTGGCATTTTTAAAAAACAACTCTTGTCTTTGTCTTCAGAAATTATTATTTTTATACAAAATATATTAATCTTTTTATTGATCTTTCTAATTTTTTTGAACAATGCCACCAGTATAATTTAATGATTTATTAATAATACATTGAGTATGATTTATAACAAGTAGAATGTCTTAAACCACAGATATTTTGAGATATTCTACTATTGTATAAACTTTAATTATTGTAGTATTAATGATCAGAATGTTTTTAGACATCTGGTTTAAATTCATAATCTATTCAACTACCATAACTATTAATTCATAAATAAAAATATTATTGACTGTATCTTTAATTCAGAGGTTACAGAAATAAAAATACATTTCTAAAAAATTAAAAAACTATTTTTAGTAGAATCATAGATAAGATTTATATATATATTGGCATAAAAGTACTTTAAGCAGCCAATACATTTGATAATTTTTTTCTAAATCATGCATCTAAAAAATTAGTAGATTTATGATATTAATTTTTATCAGAATCTACATGAAATAAATTTATTAGAAACATTAGAGTAAAATTTTCTGAATGTATTGTACCAGATAGTTATTTCTACTTTTGATAATTTCTGGGAGATTTGTTTACCATGATCAAAAGTTAATGATGATGATGATTTGCATTGACCAGACCAAGGAATGCAAGAGCTCAAGAGTATTGTTCAGACAATTGAGAAAATAAAGCTAGGACAATGTTAGCTAAAATAATTTCAAAATTTATTAAGTTTATAGTTTATTAATATAAAAATTTCAAGTACAGTGATTTATTTACAATAGATGTAGTTTTTATTAAATTCCATCAAGACATGTATGAACAAAAATAAACCGTCAATGCTCTGGCAGACAGACTAATTTTCTAATAGAGTTTTAAAGGAGAGGCAAAAAATATTTTTCGACTGAAGATTCATCTAAGCAATTCTAGTTTTCTTATTCAAAAAGTTTTAAGACAAATAACTCATGAAAGATTCTTGCATAAATCAATGAAACCAGCACAGGTGAGAAATCACTAGATTATTGACTAATGATGTCATATTGTCCACAAAATCACTGTATGGCAATCATGTTGATCATCACAGTTGATTACAATGCAAAAAAATAATATATTATACATGAATATGACAGAATATGGATTGTAGAATGAGAGAAAACTTAAATGTACAATTTAATAAAAATAGAAAACTTAGAAAATACTCTGACATAGATAATTTAAAATTGAGAAAACATCAAATCTCTGAATTAAGAAAAACAGAAATATATATCTGGTGAATCACCAACCAAACAATTGGCCAAAACTAATATGATATAATAATAATTAGAAGTCTCAATAGGAAATTATTAAGTAATCAGAAAATTATTTACATCTGCCCAAGCATTTATTAAGAAAGTGAAATAATTTGTAATGTAAATGGGTTCATGAAATAAATTCTCAATACACGCTCTGATAAATAAATTCAAAAGAACATGGGATCTTAAAACTAAAATTCCAATACACTATAAATACAACATCTAACACACAGAATAAATTCTCAACATATATTAAATTTAACAGGCAAAAAATATCATAAAATATAGGTTACTTTTTAAGATTAAGCTGAGACTTTAAAAACCCTGAAAAGAATTAAAAGCATATTACCTCGAGATATAAATTTAAGGTTGCAGAGGTCTTTCAGCACAGCACATATAGTTCATTTCATTGGAGAATTCCAGTGAATAGTTTATGTTTCCATTTTTGTTCTGGAGGCAAAGGGCAATATTAGGAATCAGTTCATTTAGCTCTTACAACATGATTTTGCAGGGATGATTTGGAATCCAGGTCTCATTTTTAAGTTGGTTTAGCATAACATAATGGTGAGTCAATTCTTCATGGTAGATAATTTTTGCATTCTTGAGAATTTATAACAGCACAGCAATTTACAGAAGTCTCATGATTGGCATACTAAAAATTGAAACAATATATGACACAAGTAGCTAAAAGTCAATAGCTCAAGAATAATTAGTCCAAAATCCCAGGACTATTTATAAGAGCTCTTATCTTCCATAACATCTTTTAATTAGTAGTTCTGACCAGGGCAAATCTTTATCTCAGACTTAATCTTAATTAAAGATTCTGACCAGGGTAATCCCATTTAGAATTAATTAAAAAAATAATTGTAAAAACAAATCTCAGCTTTGGTTAAAATAAATTAAAAATTTATTATTTAAAATAAACAGGAATACCATTACAACTTTTCCAAAATTAAAAGCTTTCTCAAAAACAAATTAAAACTTTAAAAAAAAGCCTCCAAAAGAAAACTATTTTAAAAATAAAATCTATAAAAAATAGGAATGACCGAATTTTAAAACAATTGCTTATGTGTGTTATTATACTCTTATAAACAAAACTTTTAAATAGTTTTTTTAAAAAAAAAAAAACTTTATTAAAACAAAAGTTAGTTTTATTTTTGTGATGAGACTTTTGAATCAAATAGAATATCCGGTTCAGTATGCATGATTTCAATCAAACATCAAGTTTTGTATTTGACTTTATTTATATCATAATTTGAAGCTTCAGAATTAGTCATGAAAGAAAACAAACAAATTATATATACAATTGAGAAAACTGACGGTCAAAAGATTAAGATATTTATGTTTATGTTAAAACTATATTAGAAATTCTTTTTAATTAAACTAAAGTTAGTTAAGTGCTTTCTGTAGTCTAAAAATCAATCATAAAAATATTATTTGTTAAAATTGTATTTTAGGAACATTCTTGAAAATGCACATAAACATTTTTATGTATAGAGTCATTTATATTTTATATAAAAATTCTGTTTATGTAATTTCATGTAAATATTTTAATTATATTATAAAAATTATGGTAAAATGCCCATTATGTTATGTCTTAGCAGCTAATCAATAAATAAATACCCTAATTAAGAAATAATTTGCTACTTGTGTTAAAGAAAAAAAAATGCATATTACAAACTTAAAGATTTTGAAAACAAATAAGCAAATATATGTATGTGTGTAAATGTAAATATCCCACATAGAACGAATATATAAGAATAATTTTTTTATCACAAAAGTTTGATAAATAATATTATTCAGAGTAATTTGATGGGATGATATTTTAATTGTCATTGAAGTATGGAAAGTTGATTTAATGTTATATAGTTGATTGTTTTGTTTTATCTGCCTACCTAAAAAAAGTATGGCATCTATTTCTGCATGTTTAAGTGTTTGTTCATTTGGAATAGAGATCAATGTTGAGAACATATTGTTATAAGTTATATGAAGAAAACAATGTTAAGCTAATAAATAAAAAAATAAGAGTTGTCATCCCATGATTAAGAAATATTTATTTATATGGCATACCATTTATTTTAAAAAATTATCTATGGGATTGAGTTCAAGTTTAAAGATAATAATAAATATACAGCAGTTTTTTGTAGTAATGTTCTTAATAATGTAGGGTAGTCATATGAAGTAGTGTTTAGGAATCAATTCTCCATCTATGGTGAAATATGTGGTAACGCAAGTAGTTTCTGATACAGTAAGTACTCATATATGGAATGATTCACAATTGATATACAGCTTTGCTCATTGCATAACTACTTTTACATGGTGGTAATAAATTATTTCTAGAAATCAATAGTGATCATAAAATTATAAAAATCACTTCTTGTCTTTATTTAGAATATATATTTTAGTAACATTATGCTAATATGGTTTCCTGTTGAAGAAATATTAATATACATCAGGTACAATTACACATACACACACATTTTTTTTATATATGAGATACTTTAAAACACAAATAATTAAATAAAATATATAATTAAATTTATTAGATTATTTAATGAAGGGTTAAGAAAAAATATTGACATAGTAGCTCAAGTTATAATTATTAGTTAATTTAAAAGGCTGTTGATGCTATGATAATGAAATCTATTTTTAAAGTCCACCTACACTTTACTGGATTTATTTTATGATAGTGATTTGTTTTAGAATGTATTTATAAAACATGTTGGGCCATTACAGTACAGACTATAAAATCTACTCTGATGAAACCTTTTATACTATATTTTTAATTAACTATATATTGTGTTTGCTCAAAAATAAAACCTAACCAAAAATAAGCCCTAGTATGATTTTTTAGGATGCTTATAATGTAATTCCTACCTCAAATATAAGGCCCAGTTAAGTCTGTCAACCAAATAGATGGCTTTTATTTCACCATTGAAACACATCATGAACATATTGAATTATAAAATAATCAGTGTATAAGTAAATGGTAACATAAATTATATGGTTCTTTTGTATTGTCTCATCAATCATTTCAATAAATGTAATTCTACTTTTATAGAAAACAATTTATCTACTACTAGTCAATATATTAGACAATTTATAATTTTATTTATGTATTCTTAGATATTTATTTATATTTAATGCTTAGATTTAGAATGCTTGATTTAATTTTATAATTTCATCATGGTAGCTTTTAAATATTCAAGATAAAAAAAATAGTTTGATTTCTTAAACAATTTTTTTTCCCTTCTAAAAGATTTGATTAAAATAACAGAAGTAATTTTAATAATCAAAGTTTAACTTAAGTTAAATCATCAACCTTTCTCCTAAAGAAAAGTTGTTAATAAGAGTTCCCAAGCAGGGCTATTAGGAGTAATTTGAAAAGTGTTTACAATGTGTAGATTTGATAATGAATGGACATATTTAATGTTGCACATGTGAAGTATGGAAACATTTTTTGAATTTTTGTGCTTCCATTTTTCATTGCTTTTGTGTAGAAAAACTTAACTATAATCATTTTTTCTACCACTTCTATCTTGCAAGTCTTCAATTAACACTTGATTTAATAGTAAATTTAAATGGAATAATATTCTGATCACCAAATAAAATGAATGCAAACAAAAACATTCATTCTAGTGAGTACAAAAAAGAACTGTGAGGGCTTCTGGCATAAGAATCTTACAGATTTTTGTAAAGACAAAGTACTTGAATAAATACATATTTTTGTACTTACATAAATATATATGTTTGTATTTGAATAAATATATATTTTTGTATTTGAATAAATATAGATTTTTGTACATGAAAAAATAAGACATCCCTAAAAATATATTCTACAGTTTCTTTTGGGGCAAAAATTAATATAAGACCTGGTCTTATTTTCTGAAAAACATGATAGTAAAATCCATATGTAATTAACAGGTTAAATCATTCTCTCTCTGGTTATGAAAAAATAATTCTTTAAATGTTAGCAAAAATAAATAAAATAAGTCTACTTATTTTTTAAGCTTTGATGTTTGTAACCTTACTATTTTTATTATTGGTAAAATTTTACAATAAATTTAGTTTATGAGTCAGGTGAAAATATAGTATTAATAATTATTAAACTAATAATAAAATATACAAGAATAGAAATGGAGTTTTACTTTTAATAACTTTACTTTAATAATCAAACAGAAGTTAATAATTTTCAATATGTAATTAGTGTAGCTTAATGTATATGTAATTAATGGGAAAAACACTCTTTCACAAGCTATGAATAAATCAGAAACTTAAAAAAAAAGATGATTCATTTTATTCTTGATCTGTGCTAACATTCAGAAAATTATTTATTCATGGTGTGAGAAGAATAGTATACTGTATTTAATTACACATAGATTAAAATATGCCAATTTAATGTTTACAGTTATTGGAGCAAAGTTATTAGAAATGAGATTCTATCTTCATTCTTGATATAGTTGACTATTAGTTTATTAATTATTAATGCTATATTTATATCTAGTTTATATATTAAATTCACTGAATTTTTACTGGTATTGGAAAGATAATGCAAACATCAAAATTTTAAAAAATAGATGAACTCATTCTATTTTTGATATCTACTAGTCTTCAAAGTTATTTATAAATAAAGGGAATGTGATTTACTCCTCTTAATCATATATATATATATATATATATATATATATATATATATATATATATATATATATATATATATATATATATATATATATATATATATATATATATATATATATATATTTAATTACACTAAAAGCAATTAGAATTCTATTGTAAAATAAATTGTGAATTACTCAAGCCTGAAATTTAAATAAAATTGAAGGGTAAGAGCTTGTCAAATGTTTAAGATATAATCAATAATACATTTTTACTGCTTTTATAAATAACATGACTAATTGATTTAAATTTTTGTACTTATATATTTATAGCAAATCATATAAATCATAAGTGAAATTGAACAAAAAGTTAAAAATGAATCTGTAAAAAAATTGAATAGAATGAAACAAAAAAAAAATTAAAATTAATTATAGAAGATACAGTTGTAATTACAAAAAAAAACTAAATACAACAAAGATTTTAAAAATAAGTTAGAAGAAAATTCCAAAGAGCAACTAGAAAATATATGAAACAATATTTCCAAAAATTTTGAAAATCAAAACAAAAAAAAAAAAAATTTGGAGAAATAATAACTGTTTTTCAGAAACATAGGAGATTGATAAAAAAAATTCAATAAGCTGTCTTTCTAAATACCATACAAATTTTAGTTGAGTAAGAAATATAAAGGCATTTAGAAGAAATTGAATCACAAAAAACATCAGCATATTTAGTTCTATTGAGATCTTTTAATTAAAAAACTCTCAATAAAAAAATATGAAATAAATAATGTAATATTTTAAGTAAAAATAACGCAATTGATAGCATTTTGCAAGAAACTGAAAATGATTATATAAAAAGGTTAATCAGATTTTACAAGCAATCTGAGCTATTACTCAATGGCTTACAAATTGAAAGAAATTAATTTATATTTCAGTGTCAAATAAAAAATACTTGACAGAGCATATAAACATTCAAATAAGAAAGCAAGCTGACGAAGGAAATTCATCAACACATAATGAGGTCTTAAATTGAAAGAGATTGTCACTTGTTCAAGCTGATTTTGGGAATAGTGTAGAATAAATGATATCATTTCTGGTATTCACAAAATAATTGAATTACACAGAAAGTTCTATATATATATATATAAGTCAAGAATTCTATCTATAATGTAAATTATATATATACATATATTTATGTGTTACACTGAGAAGAAATATTTGATGATAATAATATTTAGTCAAGTATATGGTGCACTGTGCTGAAAGAATGCTTGGCTAACTATTATTAACAACAATTTTTTATTTTCTTTATATACATAGATTTTGGTGTATGTATTATATATATATTGAAACAGACATATATATATATATATATATATGTTTAATCTGTCAGTATATATATATATATATATATAAACAAAAAAAGACTTATAAATCCAATAAATAATATTATATTTCAACCAGAGGACTGGTTTTCATCAGAAAGAAAAAAAATACACAGTAAAATGGCGATAATCAAAAATTACAGATTTGGTAAAAGATTAAAAATTTAACAAAACCCCCCTGATTGGTCACAAAATCTAACACAGAACATCTATCCAATCAATGACAAAATTCAAACAAAAAAAGAAAAAAACTACATTCCCTCTTAATCAAGCTTAAATTCTATTTAAATTAAAATAAAAATAAAAAAATAAAAAATCCAAAATTAAAATATACATATGTGCATACATACAAAAATTAGACTATGCTCACATACTAAAAATAGCTGTGCTCACATTAATATTCATTAAAAACTAAAATACTTATACATTTTAATTAAAAATTATAGTTAGTGCAAAGTACAAAAATTTATAATAACTAATTATTTATCTATATACCAATTAAACACAGATATTAAACATCCATATAACCAATCTTTACATAAAAAACCTCATCTAAGAAAATTTTCACATAAAAAACTCACATATAGAAATCATTTAAGAGACCAGGTAACCCAGAGATGTAATAGTTCCAGTGTTTAAATTCAATCCATGTGGTTCTAAGGTTTTGAATTTAAAAATAAAAAAACTCTCCTTTTGTTTCCTCTCCCTTGTAGAAGAAAAACCTTCCTGAAGAATCACTATTTTTAAATCATCAATTGAATGATTCTGTAAGTTAAAATGTTTTGAAACCAGTCTATCTTTATTCTTATGCAAAATGTCAAATCTATGATTAGTCATTCTGACATGTAAACTATTTGCTGACTTGCCTATATACTGGTTTAAACATCTATTACACTATCAAATATATCAAATTAACACTTTTACATGTAACATAATTAGAAATATACCATTTAAAATTACGATTCTTAGTACTAAAGACCACTTTTGTCACAACAATATGTTTACATGTAAAACATCTTTTATCCTCACATGGAGAACACCCTTTACCTGTACAGAACTACTAATAAAATTTGTTTTGACAAGTATATCTCTAAGAGATCTATGTTTTCGATATACAACCTTAGGTGGAGCAGAAA